>WYDF02162800.1:0-22344 GCA_009867245.2 Adranes taylori
TTTAAGTCAACAAACAATAAGTTCAGCTTCTTATTTTTCGATATTTCGCTATTCATAACATAATTTATAGTCACAATGTTGTCCCCTATCCCCCTACCTCTGATGAATCCGTTTTGCGTGTGCGATAAAATTCTTTTCAATCTTACCTCTTCCTCCAACTCTCCATTATAATCCTCGCGAACAATCTACATAGTCCATTCATAACAGTCACACCCCTATAACTATTCAGATATATAATGAAACGTCCAACCGTTTCGTACTGAGGAGAAATATCCCGAATGAACAAAATCTGATTTCAAAACTAAATATAAACTAAATTTGGTAATTTATAGACGAAATCATATAGGAGAAAATGTTGTGAATGCACAAATGTGGTTTTAAACTGTAGAAAAATCAATCCTTGTAAGATACAAACGAAGTCATAGATGAGAGAAGCCTTTTGAGTGTACAGAATATTGTATTAAAACATCATTTAAAGGAAGTCTTATAAAACACAAACGAAAACGTAGCAGAGAGGCGCTTTTCAAGTGTACGGAATGTGATTTCAAAACCGCACACAAAGAAAATCTTTTAAGCCACAACCTAACTCATAGCGCAGTGAAGCCTTCTGAATGTGCAGATTGTGGTTACAAAACTGCACATAAACGAAATTTTCTAATTCACAAACGATTCAGGGGGGAATCCTTTCAAGTGTTCGGCTTCAACTTCAACTACCTATACTGCATGGTTATATAAATATATGTACATACATATAAATTTTGAAATAGATTTATAAATATACAAAAATAAATTCGATCACCAGAGGGCGTAAAAATTAACCAACATCAAGCCAGACGTAGTCTAGAAGTGCAAGTATCGCAACTACATTTCAATCAAGACAGATATTTGATGGTCACAAAAAAGTTTCCTCTACTTTATATATTTTTATTCTAAAACTTTGTTCCATCTTTCATATACTGGAACAAAAAAGTTTTATTATATACTGCTTAAAGCAAAGGTTAATATATTTGGTTCCTAATATATTAAGCCACTTCATTCGATAGCCTGCCAGCCTATGGGTCTTTTACATGTACGTACAGGTATGTTTACTTCGTTTAAATTAAAACTATGAGGCTCTCCGGAAAGGCGATCACTCATTTGTCATTGTGATGAAATTATCATTGCCTTAGTAGTTCCAGTCAAAAAATAATCCAATCTTTGTGTTACAGAAATATGCTATCATAAAATCGAATTATAATTTTTTAATAAGTTAATGTTTATGATTAACGTTTACATTCATGTTTATGAATTATTTCATTGCACCTGAAAAAAAAAATTTTAATCCTAGAATTTTCTTAATATCTATATATAATAATTCTATATGCTGCACATTTATATTTGATTCTATATTATTCATTAAAACTGTAGGTAGATTTTATTGACATTAATTTGTTCCATATATAATTCAATTATCAAAATTCATGAATAGTAAGAGAGAAAATAAAATAAATAAATTAATGCGGAATTTCGCAAGATATTAATTATTTTCTCGGGAATCCTAATTAACTATAAAACGTCGAAAGCCCCAAGATGGAAACCCTAGTGTAATCATTATTATATTTTGTAACATTTAGGGTCATCACAAGATGATCGAGTAGCAATTGAAAAGAAAGAAAATACTATACAAATCGTCCATGGTTCCACACATATCCATTTATGGCAATTCCTCAAAGAACTTCTCACTTATCCACACTTATATTCAACATGTATTAGATGGCAGGATCGTAAGAAAGGAGTTTTCAAGATTGAAGATTCCGTTAAGGTTGCCAAACTATGGGGTAAACGCAAAAATCGACCAGCTATGAATTACGATAAATTGAGCAGATCTATTAGGCAATACTACAAGAAAGGTATTATGAAAAAAACCCAAAGATCTCAGAGATTGGTTTATCAGTTTTGTCATCCTTATGATTTATAAACCAAATTCAGAAATATTTTTTACAACAGCTTTAATTATAACTTCTTTATTTTATTATTGGGCTATTTATTCAGCTTTAAGTTAAGATTAATTGTAAGCAATAACAGTTTTTTACATAATTTATATTTTTATAATTATTTACTACTCTAACATTATTATATAAATGCCACTAAGTTATAGTAAATTGGAAGGTAATTTCCATGTTTTGTATTATTAATATTGTATTGTTGGCTTTAAGCAAATTTATGTTGATCTAAAGATTGATGTACATTTGCTGAAGAGCTGGCGAGGTTTAGACCATATATCTATGATATATTATATTGTAAGTTCTATGAACGATTCAATAATTATTATGTAAAGTTATTTTTGGAACAGAGAACATATAGTAAAAATATTTTTGTATTTAACTTATTTTGGCGCAGAAACTTTTTTTATAATTCCAAAACAATCTGCATTAGATTTTAAGTAATTTCAGGTTATATTGAAATTTAATATATTAATTATAGTTCAATATATTAATTATATTGAAAAAGTTTAACTGAGACAAAATGAAACCTGAAATAGAAATATGATACAGTCCAAGACATGTATAAATGTTCGTATAAACAGTAATAATGTGGTTATGTACGTTAACAATTAATTGATGCGAGCAAGTAGTTTATAGAATTTAGTAACTAGAATTCAATAGGGTCATAACTACAAATTATTTCAAATTTAAAAACTAATACATTCTTGAACTTTTCTCTAATAAAAGTCGAGGACAAAAATATTACAACTACATAAAACTGTAAATAAATATACAAAGTACTTACTTTCCCAATCGTCTTTGACAAAAATAATACTTAACAATATGATAACAATTTATTATATTGTTTTGCACTTCGTTTTGCAAGACTGATAGTTGAATTTTTGACTCTATTGATCTGGATCTGCCACACAATTTATATATATATATATATGATTAACGTATTATATATATATATATATAGAATTTAACACGTGACCGCTAGATAAATAATTAAGATTAATTGAAAAGTTTCTTTTATTTTTCAATATCAAAGCGCTTATTTGGCAATAAACAACTTGTTGACTAAAAGTTATTTACTTGCTGACTAGCTAGATGCGATGTGCTTAAACATAAATATTAGTTGTGTTCATAAAGTCTGCACTATTTATTAACAATTACAAGTGTTGTATGATTTACTTTTGTATTTATTGTAGCAATATCTAAGTAGAAAGATTATTTTTCTGTTACCAATAATAATATTCTTAAGTTTGTTTAATATAATTTATTAGTAGATATTTATTATTCATTATTCTAGGATTATCTAATGTTCTATTCTGAAAATGTATTTTATATTAAAAACGTTTCTATTTAATGCTTTATAGTAATTTCAAAATATGTAGTTATAAGCTTTTATATATAGACAGATAAGTTGTATTAACATTATAATCAAGCTAAATGTTTTTTATGTTTAAAGTACCTATATAGCAGTACATTTTTATTATTATAAAAAGCCATTTTTATAAAGCTTTTATGTTATTGTTATTATTTATTTGATATTATAATAAGCAATTTGTTTCAGAATTTAATAAATATTATTACAGATGGCGCAGAAATGTGTATGATTGAAACCTTTGCGGCATCCTCAACCCAATAGTAACATTATCCAAATTCCCAATCTCCTTAGCTATATAATTAAGGTTATAGTAGAATTTCCCAAACTTTTATGACGGCGGATCAGTATTTTCTGCAAAATATTTTTGCTCGAATTAGATAGGCACTAATTCGAGTTATAAGTGCCTATCTAATAACCTACAAAGAAGATAAATAGAAAGTAAATAACTATATATGTGTTAAATTGCTTGTTTAATATTACGCCTATTTAATTGTAACGTAAATACTCTAAATAAGGAGGAAACTGCAGAACCTTATTAAAAGTCTAATTGTTTCAATATTAGATTTATTAACGTTAGATTTATCAACTGAATAGTGAAATTCATAAAGTTTGATATCAGAAACACATGCATTTATTTTATTTTTAATTAACCCTTTGCACTTTTCTAGACCCTTTGCACTTTTCACAACACGACCATATGATAACTAACGTAAATGATTATTAGTCAGCTGTTTTTATATGGGCCTATCTTTCCTTCGTGAAAGAATGATCGAAGGAAATAATGGCGCGTTTGAAAACAGCTGACTAATCATTTGCGTTTGTGATCATATAGCCGCGCCGTGAAGGTACGAGAAGGGATTTAAATTAATTTTTAATAGATATGTAATATCAATCATCACAAAAAGTGTCTTAAGAAAAACGGCTTGTTCAAGATGTATGGCACCATTTTACCCATTATTATAAGGGATCATCATCATCTTCGATATTAGCTACCGGTCGCAACGTTTGAAAAGCCACGTCCTTACTCATTAAGCCACAAGCCGGGTGTTGATAGAAATAAGAATTCGTATTATGAATTATTTGTTTTGAATGCAACCACCATTACTTTTTGCTGTTAGATGAAATTGATGATTGAAGTTTTTAATTAGTTGTTGATTTATAGGTCTTACAACCTTAAGGAGAAGTATGTGAGGTAAGACAACATTGATAAATCTATATAGATATTAAATACAATGAAGACAGACTATTTTCATTAGAAACCCTTAGCCACGTTCTATAAAGGCATCATGACGCGAAAAATTGCGTTTTTTAGTTAAGATACAAAACTTAGACATTTTGAAGTTACACAGAATACGAAATTTCGTCAAAATGTTTTAGTGAGTTTAATATTTGTGTTTCGTACATTCGATATTGATGATAAAATATTGTTTCTGGTAAACTTCCATTCTTTTAAACGATTATTATTAATAAATGAGTAAACAACTTTAAACAAACAATTTGAGAAATGTCTGATGTCACGTTACGTATTTTGTGTTAAACAAAGTCAAACATTTTTTTTTCATATTCTAATGTGCAACTCCATTTTTTCCTACATAGTGTGGTCCAAAGTTTTGCTGATTTGCGGTCGTTTCAAATTCCCAAAACTAATCATTGTCACTAATTTCGTCTTTTTCACACGTTCGTCGATATTCTGAAATATCGAATTTCAAGTTGTCCATTATAATGTCATTTTGACAATTATCTACATGTTGTCAGGGCCATTTGTACTATCCGTATACCTCTCGAAAACCCTATAATTATTACTACACTAGAACCCATGCTATGATCAAATCGCCCACTTTCGTACTTAGATTGTTAGAAAACTTTGTCTGGAAAACATATTTCAACATTGACTGAAAACCTCCTGACAAGTATTATTACGACAAAACGCTCCCCTGCGTACGCGCCTACAGCAGACCGACACCGGTCCGCGGATCATAGTTTGGAAAACAGTTTGGACCACAGTTTAGAAAACAGTTAGACCATAGTTTGGTTGCTGGATTACAGTATTTTGAAAAAAAGTTATTTTGACTAAAAGAAAAGTTAACATTATATCTACAATATGGTCATCTGTACTAGTTATCAATAGTGATGGACATGGCTTCGAAGACGGTTTTTGTCCATTCAATAAAGAGACTACATCCATATTTACATCTAGCAGGCCAGTGTAAAGTGAACCCTGTTGCTATCATGGCAATGGTGGCCATCACGGTGACTATTGTAACATTTGAAGGCCTGAAGGTGTCCATTATACTTCTTTCATATTAGAATTGCCTGACCACAAAGGTATATTCTCAAGTTGTATTTTAATTGAATATACTATGGATTTTTGTTTTTACAAACTTCTATAGGTACTTCTACATAAACTGTGGATCCTAGGATATACGTAGTTATAGGTGAAAATAAAGCCAAATAAATATAAACGTTACTTTAAAATAAAAAATCTATTTTACTAGATACAGTAGGTACTATGAAGAATCTAACTAGATATTTTTGATATACTGCCTGATCCACTAGTCAACAATTGAAGTAGTTGTCTTGCAGCAGCCTAAAACAAAAACAAATATTTTATTTTTATAATAGATAGGTGCTTTATTCGAAAAATTAATGATCAGGAAATATAAGAATTAGTTTATAAATTGAGGCAAGATGGACACGTGTTTCTGGTATAGTGGTGTAGCCGTTATCAACATCCTCTCATATGAACTATAGGCGCAAGGTATCACTACACTGAATTACGAGTCCAGCATTCTACCAGTACGCTATATGCCTCTGTAACCTAATTCTTAAAATTTTCCTTTTAAGTTAGAAATGCATTCAAGTTTACATATATTACGACCTTATATATCAATTTTTTAGCTGTGTATTGCAATTGATATAATGTATTTTATTAAATGTGTATAATGCATTTAGACGAACTAGCACCTATTTTGAGATGAACCATTAAAGTGTTTTTGTCTATCCTATGAAGAGCAAGGGACCTTAACAATCAAAGTTCGCCTCGCATCTACTTCGAACTGGGTTTTTCTCTGAGAAACATCGGACCAAAGATTGCCACAGTTGTCTCTATAGTGATCTTAATTGAAAGGGGCTTTTAATAACAGATAGGTAGGCAGTAAATACTGTAGCATTTACTGGTAGACAGTAAATACTATTTACAATCTTTTAAAAGAAATAAGCTTTCCTTGTCAATTTTTCTTTTAGTTGAGAAGCATATCATTTTAAAACATTGTTTTTGCTTGTTTAAGAAGTTGATGTAATGAACATTCCATGACAACTCCATGAGAGTATAGCATAAGAAAGCCACAGAACATATGAGTTTAACAAGTACAGTGAAACCTCAGTGTACAGTGTTAACGGACACCTTCTTTATGTAGACACCTTTGTTAAATAGACAGTTTAAAATGCGGCAACCATTTTTATAGGAAATTATACGTTGAACCTCTTTTTTTTTTGAACGGACCTTCTATTGTCTGAACGTGGACACCATCTTAATGTAACAGAATAGATAAAACCAAAGAAATTTACCTCCCTTTATGGGCAGAAAATTGAACTTTGAATTTAAAGGCTCAAATGATTGGCTTGAGAAGTTTAGTCCTCTCCACAACATATCTTTTAAATCAAATTGTAGTCAAATGGAGGCCGCAGATGTTGAATTAAATAAGGTGTCAGCGTGGAAACAAAATTTATCCAAACTTTTATTAAGATATTCAGCTAAAGATATCTACAATGCAGATGAGACTCGACTTTTTTTCGATCCTTGCTTAGCGAAACATTTTCGTTAAAAGCGGAAAGATACACCGGAGGTAAAGCTGCCAAAGAAAGACTAACAGTTTTGTTTTGGTGTAATATGGAAAGAGAGAAAGAAAAACAGCTAGTGATAGGAAAACCAAAGATTCCACGTGGTTCTAGAGGACAGAACATAGAGAAGAGAAATTGCCGCTGAATTCGTACTTAAACCGAAAGGCATGGATGACCACCGAAATTATAACCGATTGGTTAAATAAATTAGATAGATGAATGGAAAGACGAGGTAGGAAAATTGTCCTGTTCTTAGATAGCACCGCGTCTCATCCCAAACTGGAAATGCGCAATATTAAAATAATTTTCTTGCCATCTAATACTACATCCTATCATTAACCACTTGACCAAAGAATTATTAAAACTTTATATTAATTTATAGAAGATTTCAAATAAAGCGACTATTGTTGATATGATATGAATTACAGTGATTCAACTGAAAGCCTATTAATGTTGTCGATGCTCTGATATGGGTAACAACCACCTGGAAAAATCTTGAAACAAGCACTATTATTAAATATATTTATAAAACTGGTTTTGGGGAACGAGATGCAGAACAAACCTTTATTGTAACCGACTCAGATGACGATCTTAATGACAACATTATGTAATCCGAACTTCGCAAAAATAAGATTTCCGGCACAAGTTTTCCGGCAAAAATAAGCTAATTTTAATTTGATCAAAGATCAATGAATGTTAAATCAAAACAAGCTTATATGTGTCAAATATTATGTATTAATTTTATCGCCCATCACCCAACAATCGAGAACTCCCTACAACGGACACTTTTCAGACACTTTTCATTTCACCAATGGTGTCCGTTTAAGGGATCTTTCACTGTACATAAAAATATATAGGACATTAACTACAATTATTGCTAATCTTCAAAATTGAATAAATCACGCGCATAAAACTATTTTACTATTACATTTTTAGTACTATTTTAATACTTCTCGAAAATAGTATTTTTGAGTAACTCTTGAAATTTCTTTCCAGGTTGATGTTGATTTGCTGGGGTTAAGTAACTCTTTTATAAATCTAAAGTTTTAGCTATAGTTTAAGTAAACTACAGTCTAAATATGCCCGCACTAAGTGGTGGCGCAAGGGGAGTACGGCACCAGAGTGTACGGCAGGTCTTGGGGGCGGCAAGTAATTGATAGGGAACAATTTTTCATATAAAAGGGTTTTTCTAAAAAAAATGTTTCTTGCTCAACAAAATTTTATTGCTAACAAAATTTGGTAGATAGGTGTAGACTATGAGCCCGCAGAGCGGTTTCTCATCTTTTTTATAAATCCAATATGGCGGACAGGAGCCATTTTCTTTTGTTCAAATTTCGTATTCAAACTAGGTGATTGAAATTTTGCACACATATAGTGCCTAATATTATGCGTCGAATAAAGAAAGTCCCATGTTGCCAAATTGTATAGGAAGCGGTGTTGCCACGTTTGTAGCTTAACAAACTTGTTGAAATATCGCCGGAACGATAAAAGAGAGTACATTTGAGTCAACTTTATTGTATAGGCTAAATAAAGGCCCGTCGATTTTGTTTGAAACATTTTTTTCCAAAATTATAATTTAACATATACAGGGTGTTTTTTGTTTTGCTAACTTGAGTCCATTTTCTCAAAAAGTTTCACAACATTTTTTTTTAATTTCTTGTGTCGAAAGCCCCTTTAATACTTAAGCGATTAAGCGAGTTTAAAATTTGACTTGACTTTGGAGAAATTTGACTTTGAAAAGAAAGTGTACTACCCTAAATATCTCGGTTCCTATGAATGCTGGAAAAATAAAACTTGGGGAACGTGTGTAATACCAGGGAGCTTCAATTTTGCCAGTATGGTAACTGAATATATTTCACCAATTTTGAGCAATAAATTTTTGTTTCAAAAACTTTTTAGAAATACCCTGTATATTTTCTTATATTTTGCTAGCCCTTCCGATTCGCTTCACAATGATACCACATGTGATGAATCTAACTCTTATCATTTCAAAGATGTGACCCTTAATAACTAATAATTTTGCAACTTGTAACGATGGCAACCGACATTCAATAATTATGTTATATACATGTAAGACATACGTAATAGCTCATATGCAGGAAAGTTACAGGAAAAATTATTCTACGTTATATGAGGCATAAACTGCTTTCGCAATTGAATAAATGTTGTTATCATTATAATTTTTGATCATAATGATTAAAGGGGCTCGAAATGACTATGTTATTGAGAAATTCAGTTTTAAGATTAGAAGATTGAAATTTCGCTCGCATATAGTATATTGTAGGCTCCATGTGTTTAAGCAAAATTAGATAGTTTCTCAAGTTGGAAGGTGGTAAAATTAGTATTGATAGAGTCAACAGACAGTTAGCTGTTTTAGTGGCTATTAATTATAGCAATAAGTTAAAACAATAAGCAAAAAATCTAAGAGAAAGTACGAGAAAAAAAGTTAAAATTCTTGTGCGTATAAATAAGCGAGGTTAACACTGTTGTGCACTGACAGAAAGATCAAGCTATTTTGAAATAGTTCAAATTGTATTTATCTTAATTATAGCCGGTTTATATTGTATTGAAATCGGTTCAACTTTTCTTAAATTTTGAAGATTCCTGAAACAATTCGCACAAATCTTAATAAGAAAGGCAATTAAATACAAAATATAATTAATAAGAGCGAAAAGGGATTATGGACAGGTATGTGCATAGAAAGAACAGTTTTGGGAGTAAGGAGAGTTTAAAGAGAAAGAAATTTGAGGAGAGTGGGGAAAGTTTAGAAGTGGGAGAGGAGATGACAATGTTTGAAAAAGAGATGTTGAAGCAAATGGGTATGATAATGAAAGAAATGAAGGAAATAAGTACTGAGAACTAAGAATGGAAAAGGATGGTATTGGAGAAAGAGAGAGAGTGGAAATTAGAAAAGGAACAGTTAGAGAAAAGAATATACGTGCAGAGCACGAGAGGCAAAGAATTGAAAGGAAGTGTAACGTGATAATAGATGGGATGAAGGAGGAGGGAGGAGGTATAGAAGAGTATGTAGGTATGGTGTGGAGCGAGATGAACTGTAAAGCGAAAATAAAGGATGCATAGAGATTGGGAAGGAAGAGTATAAGAAATGTAGGTCCAAGTTGAAAACATGGGGCGAGAAAAAAGAGATAATGGGTAGTAGGGAAGTATGCTGAAAGGGACGGGGATTTCCATCGATAATGATTTAACGATGAAGGAGAGGGAAATACAGAAAAAGATTAAAGAGTCGGTGAGGGAAATAAGAAAAGGTAATGAAAGAACAAGAGTGACGTACAGAAAGGCGTGGATAGAAGAGGAATTATAGAGTTGTAGTGAGAAAGAAGGGAAAGTGATAAAGGATTTAGGAAGTGGGAAAGTAAGAAGAGGAGATGAGATCATAAATCAGGGAAATTAGAAGAGTTATGGAGGGGCGAACTGGAATGGTGTGGAAGAAGGAGGGAGGAAAGTAAAAAACACAGGAGAGGGGGTGGTGTACGGAAAGGGGATGTTGACAGGGACGTTGTGGGTGGGGGGAACAGGGGAAGGAAGAGAAGGGAAATTGGTAGGGAAGGGAGAAGGAGGGAAAACTAGAGGGTTAAAATGGTATAGTGTGTGTTGGAATGTGACAGGGATAGTTAGAAAATTGGGGGATGCGGAATTTGTGGGTTATTTAAGGAAATATGACGTTACAGCCATAGTGGAAACATGGTTTGAGATGGATAGATGGAATGATATAAGAGAAGATTTGCCGGGAGGTTACAGTTGGGTGGTTCAGGGGACAAGGAGGAAAAATGCAAAAGGTAGGGCGAATGAAGGAGTTATAGTAGGGGTGAAGGAAGGACTAAAATATAAGGAAGTGAGGATGAGTGATATGGAATGGGTGAAGGGGTTGGAAGTGGAGATAGGAGGGGGAAAATGGTGTATTATAGTAGTATATATGAGCAAAGACTGGAAGGAATATATGAGGGAACTGGGTGAGAGAATGGAGGGTTTGCGGAACGAGTATGAGCGGATAGTAATAATTGGTGATTGAAACGTAAGAGTGAGGGAGATCATGGGCGGGAATGTAGGTATGCATGGAGAGTGGGTGGTAAGGAAGTCGAGAGACAATATATGCTGAAGGTAAATGTTGATGGAATAGATGGAGGAACGGGTGATGGTTATGACGAATGGGTGTGTGGAATGGTATTGGGAAGGGGAGATTACATTCAAAGGACATGGAGGGTGTCGGTAATAGATTACCTATTGGTGGGCGAAGGGACGAAAGAGTATTTATTAAGTATGAAGATAGGTGATATGGTAGAATCAGATCACTTACATGTGGAGGGAGAGTGGGGAATGGGGAGAGTAGTGTTAGAGGTGGAGAGAAAGAAGAAGAATGGAGAGAATGAAATAGAGAACGTGCGGTATGATGGGAATACACAGTAGAAGGAAAAATACGGGTTAGAGAAAGTGGTATGGGAAGGAATGAAGGATATTATGGTGAGGGTGAAATAAAACTTGTTAGAAAGAGAAGGTGGTGTTGGCAGAAGAAGGAAAGGAGTAGTGAATGGAGTATTCGGTAAAAATGTTTGGAGGCAAAGAAAAAGGTTAGGGAAACGTTAAGAAACGTGAGGAAAGGGGAGAAGGATTGGGACGACTATGTGAGGGTAAAAAAGAGTTGGAAAGAGGAAGGGAAGAGAAGCGTAGCAGATAAGGAGAAGGAAGAGAGGAGTATTATAAATGGGATGAAGTCAGTATGAGATATGGTGATATTTAAGGGAAAGAGGAAGGGAGGGAAAATGGAATAAGGGGGAGGGTGTAAAGCTGAAGGATTGGGCGGAAAAGTATAAAGAAGATTTAATGAGGAAAGAGGGGGAAGGGGAAGGAGGAATAGTGCAGGATGGGGATGCTTCGAGGGTATCGAGTATGGAGGTAGAAATTTTTGAAAAGGATGTAATAGTGGAAATACAAAGGTTAAAGGAGAGGGGTGCAATGGGGCCAGATTGTGTACCAGTAGAGGTATGGAAGTGTTGAATGGGAGAGGGATAAATGCGTTAACGATGAGTTTGGATGCAATATGGAAAAGGAAGAGAAAGTTCCGCATTAAGGGAAGGAGGGGTGAAATAATTCCAGTATAGAAGAGGTTTAGTAGGAGAGAGGTAGGAAGTTATAAAGGGGTGACTGTAATGAATGGGATATATAGGTTGTATGCGAGAGTAGTGAATGGGAAATTACAGGAGGAGATGGAAGAGAAGGGTGTGATATCGAACACGCAGACGGATTTCGTAAAGGGAAAGAGTACAGCTGATAATATACTGACGATAAATAAAGTGATAAACAAGGAAGTAGGCTGTACTTAGCGTTTTTCGATTTAAAGTCTGCATTTGATACACTGGAACGGGGGAGACTTTGGAGGAGAATGAAAGAAGTAGGAATATCTGAAACTGTGTATGAAATTATAAAGAGGCTGTATGAGGGAAGTAGGTTATGAACGAGGGTTGGCGAGGGGGTGTCTGGATGGTTAAGGGTTGAAAGGTGAGTAACGCAAGGGTGTCCTTTGAGTGCTAATTTATTTAATACATATGTGACAGATTTGGAGGATGTGCTAAGAAAGGGGCAGTCAGGGGGAGTATTGCTGATGAATGAAAGAGTGTGGTTGCTAGGATATATGGATGATATAGTATGTATGGCTTGGAGCAGAATGGAAACGAATGAGATAATAGGCTGGGTGAATAGATATATGAGGAAGAGAAGATTGGTGGTGAATGTGGAAAAAAACGAAAGTAATGGTTTGCAAGAAGGGAGGGAGAGATAGTAAGATAGATATATTTGAAATGAATGTAAAGGGATTGAGTGTGTGAAAAAGTTTAAGTATTTGGGATATATGTTGTGTCGAATTGGGAGTGCAAGATAGCATGTGAAAATGATAATGAAGAAAGGGGGGATAGCGGCGGAAATACTTGGTATTGTATGGAAAGCCAAATTTGGTGATTCGGTTAGGATGAGGGTGAGAATTCTGGAGGTATGTGTGGAAAGTATGGTTATGTATGGGGCGGAAGTATGGGCGGTGAGAGAAAGGGAGGATATTGAAAGAATGGCAATAAAATATTTAAAGGGAATTTTTGGTGTGGATAAATAGACTCAAAGTGAGATTGTGTTGCAGGAAATGAGTATGTATAAATGTTGGGTGAGAGGGGTGAATAAGATGGTAAAATATGAAAGGAAGGTAATGGCGGGAGAGTGAAAGAATTGTGAGGAAAGTATAGATGTGTGCTATGAATGATGGGGAGTATGGGGAAGCAGGGAATAAATGGGTAGTAGATAGGAAGAAAATGTATGAGAGGTGTGGTTGGTCGATGTGTAAATGGTATGATAAAATGTTGGAGGGTATGGGGTGTGAAATGGAAGTGGAGGGAACGTTGAAGAATGTGGAAAGGCAAGAGAGGAGCGAGAAGATACGAATGAATGGGTATAATAGAAAGTATAAGCAAATACAAGTGGTGAGTGCGAGAGCAGAATATTTGGGGTCGGATATGACAATGGAAGAAAAAATAATGATTGCAAGACTTAGGTGTTGGAGTATGGAAAGGGGCAATAGATTTTGGATGAAAGAGAGTGATAGGTATTGTAGGGTTTGTGGAGTAATTGAAGAGACATGGGATCTTTGGGTGGAGGAATGTGTGATGTTTGGATGGACGGGGGAACAGAAGAAGGAAGCGAGGAATTGGAGAGTATGCATGGGTCAAGATGGAAAAGGAGTGAAGGTAATGGAAAAGATTCAGGGGAAGATAATTAAAAAAAAGGAAATAGGGGTAAGCTAAATAAAGGGAATAGTAAGAACAATGGTAGAAAAATAGAGGTAAACTTCCACTTATCATACGCAGGAAAGGGGCATATTTTTGGGAATTTTTATTGAATTTATATATTTTTTTGGTATATCATTAATACCAAAAAAAATTGTTACTTTTATACAATTATGCCAATAAATGTTTATTTATTTAGTATATTGTATTATGCGTCGAATGAAAGTAATGCCATCCCCTCAAGCATTAAAATTTTACAAACTTTTTGATATAGTTCAGGAACTATAAAAGATAGGAGACTTGAATAAACTTTATTCGGTAGGCCACCAAAAGCTCGTTCAATTTGATTTGAAACATTTTTTTCTAGAATTACAAACTAAGTTATATACAGGGTCTTTCTTGTTTTGTAAAGTTTGCGATCGATTTACTTGAGATCGGCTTTTGTACTACATTAAATATATACATATAATATATATTATACATATAGTACTACATATAATATAGTACTACATATAATATATATTAATAATATTAACATTAAAACATTATTCACCTGTAAAGCGCTTCCAAATAATTTAGTAACGGCTCTCGTCATATTAACGGCAGTCATAAGGAAATTTTCACCCACTGAAGGACTTTCTTGCCGATGACTATCGACTCTAAAAAGTTCTTCATCATCGAACACAGATTGCAATGGACTTTTATTTTTCGTTCGCGTTAATGGCTTTTCAGTTAGATGCTGTTTCATTAAAGTTGATAATCTGAAATATAAGTAGATTTAATTAATTTAGTTTCAATTTCACGTATGGAATCATTTGTGTTTCTTCTTATTCCATGAGCGATTAGGATTTCTTCTGTTGGGCAGGCTTACTATGAATTTCGATGGTCGAGGATATCCAGCTTTCTTCCCATTTCTTAGGCGGTCATCCAGATGGCCTTCTGCCCATTGGTTTACTTCTTTTACAAATGTGAACTAGTCTTCCGTCTTTCACCCTGTTAACATGGTGTTCACCCTGTTCCACGTTCTCCTTCTAACCTTGACTGCGCCGTGTACAGCTCGTTCCAAACTTAAAGAGCTGTAGTGCAGAAACCAAAATACGGTCTCATTTCTTTATATTCATTGTTTTCATACCACCCAATGATGGTGTTAGAGGGCGATAGATAGTAAACAATGAATATAGAAGAAAGACAGAAAAAAACCGTCGTGGCGTCTTGAAACATCATTGTCACGATACCTCTTTTCATTACGTTTTCTATCCAAGAGTAAACTGTAACTGTATATTTCAACTGTGTATAAGTGGGTAAACTTCAACTGTATATTTCTGTTAAAAATAAATATGTTTATTTCGACATATACAATCTTTCATAACAATATTTTTAAAGATGGTAATATTCCTACTTACAACAGAAAGCGTACTCTCCCCTACCCCCCTCCTCGGCTCTGTGCTAATCAGTTTCAAAATAATACTTTTTAATTTATTTACACTTTTATTTGATGCCACAACCGTGACTTAGATAATAAACATTTTCTACACTAAAAATATTTGTAAAATGAGTTAGAAAAAAATTAGAAAATAATTGCACAGAATCGATTGAATTGTCTTGCACTACTATACATTTACAAAGATCTAAGGATTGAAGAAGATGAAATATTACAAAGATTAAGTGACATTAATCAAATTACTCTCTTCGACAGTTTTTATATTTGTGCAAAAACCTCTCCCTCCCCCCTTCCCTCTCCCGCCCCATTCTTTAAAATATGCAAAAGTTAATTGTTTGTTCTTCAAATTGTGTTCTTTCAACGAACTTTGTACCTAAGTTTGGGTACAATCCATATAATGGTGTCAATGTTAATTAAAGTTACAATAGTCTTTCATTATTCTAGTTATACGAATTAATTAATTAGTTTTCCACGCATTAGTTTTGTTTACAAAATTAATTGGTTCATACTGTCATACTGTTAGGTTTTATCAATCATAATGAATGTGGATTCATTTCATTTTATTCTTGTAGGTTGAACCAGTAGAGGCAACGTGTGAATGTACCTTCAAGCTAATATGCTTTTAACAGTCACTTTCGTGTGTTGTCTTACCTTATCTATAGGTTTCTCTTTTTGTCAACTGCGTAAGTTGCGGCTCTTCAGAGTTGGAGAGACCTTATACTTTACATTTTTGTCTGATGGACTCGCAGCTTTGCCTATGTTTATCTCAGTGGAGCGTACTTTCTGTTTTGACACCTTGGTTTCGGCTCTGGTTTCAATGGCATATGTCAGTATGGGGCGAACCATGGTTTTATATATTTGGACTTTTCCCTCGGTGTTCATGTACTTATTACTCGATATGATATCTCTTAGTTATGCGGCAACTCCCGCTGCTTTAAGTGATTATGCCTTTGGATTTCTGATGTCAGTAACGAGTGGTGAAAGAGGCAGGACTATTAGAGTCTATTGATCATTTAATGCTGTAGACTCATATGTACCACCATTTTTTATATTTCTTAGAGAAAGAAAAGGCGCATCATTTGAGTGAGGAGGGCCAGCAGGTTCTGTTTACCGATGCTCAAAATCCGGCTGGATGACGGAAGAATTATTTCCTGATTGGCTACAACATTTTACAAAATGTACAAATTCCTCGAAGGATGATCCAGTGCACAATTTTTGTCGTGACAATGGCACCGTAATGGTTTTGTTACCTCCACATTGTTCTAATAAACTCCAACCTTTGGACCTAACATTCTATGGCCCTCTTAAGGCGAAATTCAACAGAAAGTGTGATAATTTTATGAGACGAAATAATAGAATTATTCTGTCAGATCTACCACTGGTTTTCAATTAAGCTTTTGTGAATGTTAAAAATATAGAAAAAGGAATATCGGGGTTTAAAAAATCAGGAATTTATCCCCTAGATCCTGATGTGTTCACGGATGACGATTTTGTTGCTTCAGGCCATCTTTTGCCTACCGTGCAAAATGAAATTCCCCAGATTCAAGCTACTAGTCAGGAGGTAGCCAATGCTAACCATGGATCAGTTGAAGAAGAAAATCTTGCAGAATTATCAAGAGAAAGAGAAGTGGAAGTTAAAAGCCGTAAATTAACAGATCTTGTAACGTCTAACCGAATAAAAAAGTTATTAGGAAAAAGAAGAAGTCAGAAGGAAGGAAACAAATAAAGAAAATTTCAGGAAATTATAGGCGACCAAGATGCATTAACGCTAGTTCCTCATCTGAAGAAGAAAATGATAGTGTAGAGATGTTTTGTGATGACAATTCAGATGATGAAGTTAGCCCACAAAAAGCCTGAACTAAAAGGTCTATTGAAGAAAATGTGTGTTGCATCTGTGGCAAGTTTGGTAAAAACGATGACTTGTGGTACAAATGCTCAATCTGCAACAAGTGGGCGCATTCAGAATGCAGTGGATGGGATAATTCAAATAAGCCGTACATATGTGATTCCTAAACATACCTAATTGATGAACAGTAATGAACATTAAAAATTAATTTAAAAAACTTATTATTTCTAATTTTATTTTTATATACACCTATGCGGTATTCCCCGAACATGTGTACAATGGCGAACAGGGCAGTATAGGTGAACAATTGTAATTTTTGACTCAATATCTTATTGTCGACTATTGCCATGGGCCGTAAATAGATTGCATGAAACTTAGAATATAGTGAATAATCTCAAAATACCTACAGGTAAATGTGTGTTGGATTGGACTCTTCCAAGAACTTAAGTGTTCGCCATTTCCCCGATCTCCCCTAATAATAATTGGCATAAAACAAGTACATCTCACATTATACAAAAAAAAAATAACAAAAAACTATTTTGAATTCATTTTTTTGTTTTTCTTATCCCTTTCTATCCTTTCTACTTTTCCCTTCTCTTCTCTTTCAGACTCTTCATATTAATCACAACTCTCTTTCAAATACCCTTCAAAAAAAAAACAAGTGATTTAAAACTAAAAAAAAAGAAAAAGAATAAAAAACCAAATTCTTGATGAGCTCAAAAAAAACCATTATCCTTTTTCCACACCCACCAACCGTTCTACCATATTATCCCTTTTTTCAAATTCCCCTCTTTTTATCGCCTCAGGTTATCCTATTCCTAAGTTTTTTCTTTTAATTCTTTTTCCTCTCCTATCCGCACATGAACCCTCTCTTCCCAAAATTCCCTTCCTTTCCTTTGACCATACATGAGTAAACAGAAAGGAGATCACCTTTACTTGTAAAATACATTTCTCTATTTTTCTCTTTTATTTCTTTTGTTCCCTTCTCACTCTTTTTCATTTATTATTTCTTCTTTCATACTTCCCTTTTACATATTTCTTTCATTATTTTATTCATTAACCCTGTTTTCTTTGCATCCGGTCCCAGATATACCTTGCAATTTTCCGCCTCTTTCCTTTCATTCAAATTGCACCTCATCCCCACATGCTTTTATCCAAAGCTCCAATACTTCTTCTTCTTTACCACATACTGCAGCACTTCAACTGTAAATACATAAACATCGCATAAAATAATTCACATAAAATAAAATAATGAATATATAATTTACCCAAAAAGGTTAACTAATTATAAAGTTTTAGATATATGTGATTTTACTCACTTGAGTTTCGTCGCACGGGTTGGTTCATCTGTTGTTAAAGATTCTTTCTGTATTGGTACTTGATATTTCTGAAGTAATTGAATTTGTTCTAGTAAAGATTCGAGTGTTTTGCTATCCAGATCCGTCAATTGTTTCACATCTTTAAGACCGCTATTGGATATACTCGTTTCTCGAGTTTTCGGTTTTTTCGGGGCACTTGTTGCTATGGATCGTGTAGTAAAGCGTGTGATTTCTTTAACGTTTGAAGAAGCAAATGATTCATCACTGGATTTAGTTGTTGAGCGATTTATATTTGATTTTGTAGTTCTCCTTGGAGTTTGTAATAAATTCTTTGAAAAGAAATGATTTAAAGTAATATTAAAGGTTTACATAAAATATATTTGTACTTTATATCTTGTTTATAATACACTCACAAACAAAAATATTGTATTTATTTTTTAATCTTTCTGCAACTTTTTAATGCTATGTAAATTATTTTCAACTGACCTACGTATCTTAGTAGAGGTTTTCTTACATCTGATAGCATTAGAATCGATTTGTGGATGATTAAAAGAGGTGTTTTTAGTTAGAACATTTGCATTTGTCTGGGCATGTTTCATGGAAGATTTCTAATGTTTTTTTGTGAGCAGTGATTCGTAATTCGTCAATTGGCTTAGAAGTTGGATGTCGAGCTCATATACGGCTTTCGAAATTATCCCATAGGGGTTTTAACGGGAAAAATGCAGATTACATACAATTACTGGCGAAAGGGTAGTAAACAGCAACAGCCTGCCGAAAACCTTTAGCAAGCGAGGTGGGTGGGATCTGAGAAGATGTAACACAATTATAAAGAAATAATGAAACCATGTGGAGTTTCAAGTTTCTGTGTGGAATCAAATCTCCGTGTGGAGAAACCATATGGAGTTTCTCCAAATCACCCATCGGACCTGTTCCTAAGTTGCGGATAGGTTGCTCGGCCGATATGCATGGCAGGTGTGAAATAAAATAATAAGCAGTGGACAAAAATTGAAACTACGTAGCGTATGCTACCAACATTTGGCGGCAACAAACAGCGTTTATTCTCTATGTCAAGAATCGCTGAAATGAGATGGAAAACTCTAAACCCTTTATAAGGCAACAGGAAACCAATGAAGTATTTTATCCCCAGAAAAATCACATGGAAGAACAAAATCAACAACGGCCCTCAGTCTCCGACAATACGGGGGTGCTAGGAATCCCCGAATGTAAAAGCAACAAATTAGCTATAGCGACTTAGAATATACGAAGCTTATTTGAATCTGGAAGCTAACGAATGCCATCCAGGAGACGCACTACAAAAGATGTTGGTGTTGAAAAGGTGAAAAGGTGTTGTGTTATCATCCCCAAAAGTTTTACTACTCCAACACAATGCCAAATCAGTCATATTGAATATAATCCAGATCTAGCTTCTATAGCATAAAAAGACGACGAGGAGCTTCTATTTCCTCGTCGTCTTATGGTCGTTTTATGATAATTTGAAAAACTACATTAAACTCACAAAACCACACGATGTTAACATCATAATGCATGCTTTCAACGCCCGCAAAAGTTGGATGTGGTACAGTGCTAAACATAGTAGGAAAATTAAGTTTGAGTGTAAGGAAGGACACAGAGATAGACTACTTCAATTCTGTCAAGCAAATAGTCATAAATTACCAACACCAGGTATAAAATACTTGCCAGAAGACTTTACACTTGGAAACACCCGTCAGACAGCCGAACAATTACTTAGAGGCATCAAATTGACTACATCCTCATTAAGAGCTGTTTTGGTAATTCAATATATAATGTTTCTACTTATCCTGGAGCAGATGTAGCATCAGACCACAATCTATTAGATGCTAAAATGAAATTAAAGCTGTTGTTCATAAAAATCTACGCAGAATGCCCAGGATCAACGTAACACGGCTCAAAGATAACAACATCAAATCTGCTGTCTCCATTGAACTTAACAACAAAATGAGATTAATAAATGCTCCTGACGATAACGTTGATAAGCTGTGGTGGGTACCAAACACAATCCATTTGAAATGAAATCTCAATGAAAATTCTGTGAGAGAGAAAACAATCACCAAAGCAAAACTGGATGACTCCAGAAATCATGATACTAATGGAAAGAAGAAGAGAACATTGTAACAAGAGCCAGGCTGAATATAACAGATGGAACTAAAAAATCAGGTCAAAATTCAGAAAAGCAAAAGAAGATTGGCTAAATGAACAATGTGACGAATTAGAATGTCTACAATGCTTTCATGATGACTTTAATTAATCTTCCTCGTACAAGAGAAACTCTCTTTGGCCTGCAACTTCTTATGCAAAACTGCCAAGATTGCCAAAAAGATGCATTTCTATATTTTATCCATTGTGAAAAAGCTTTCGATAAAGTAAAACACGACAAACACGAAGACTTGAATTCAATGGACATTGACAAAAAATCAATGTTTGTATAAGAAACTTCTATTGGAATCAGTCGGCCTACATAAGAAGCAATGTCAGGGTAACGAAAGATACCAAAATCATAAATGGAGTACGCTAAGGATGTATTTTATCACCATTGTTGTTCAACTTATATGCCGAAGCTATTTTCTTTGAAGCGTTAGACTCCGTAGAAGAAGGAATCAAAGTCAATGAAGAATATCAACAACATAAGATGATACGCTGATGATACGACCATGATTGCAGATAGAATAGAAGACCTGCAAGACCTGGTAAATAGAATAATCAAAGTCAGCAAACAAAACAATCTCAAAGTCAACAGGTCGAAAAGAGAATTTATGATTATGAGCAGGAAACATATCATCTATGACAATGCATTAATAACAGTTGAATCTGTACAGATTGAAACAGCCTCCAGTTTCAAATGTCTATGTGTATGGTTAAATACTGACTGGAACTCCAAACAAGAAATCAAATGCCGCTTTCAAATTACTAGAAGCCACTTTCAGAAGTTCAAGCAACTGTTCAGCAATCGTTTAGTAAAATGCTATATGTGGTATGTCCTTCTTTATAGTGCTGAATCCTGGACTCGGAAAGTAGCTGAAATGAACAAATTGGAGAGTTTTGAAATGTGGATTTACAGAAGAATCTTGAGAATATCATGGATAGATCACATTTCAAATAAAGAAGTTCTTAGAAGGCTGAACAAGAAAAGAGACCTGCTAACTAACCACCATCAAACGATAGAAAATGCATATTTTGTGCATGAAATGCGTAACCCATGATACTAACTTCATCGTGGACAACAAATTCTGGAACACCGCACATGCTAACAATATTACGTACCTAAGACTTGTAAGATATATCACCAGAGTTAATTTTAGAAGTGAGACAGGTGTGGCCTATAAAGTATTAACGGCATATAGAGGCAGGTTAGTCTGGAACCTTTCACAAATTTTCAATATTTAACACTTTTTCTGCAAAGGGTTGCACAAATCTAGCGCAAAAAAGGCCAATCTGCATTTTTGCAAAAAGTTCCAAACTTATTTGAGACTTTAATAAACAAAACTAAAAGGGCCATTTTGCAGTGTCCTTTTAAACTCCTAATTTCAGAAAAGGTAAAAGGACCGAACAGCGAGTACAATTGGGGTCAATCTGCAACAGTTGAGTAGAACAGGCAAGGAAGAAAACCACTACATGGTTTTACCCCCTCACTAAAACTCCACTACCTGTTGGGATTGTATATTGTTGGGAGATTGGAGAGTTTGTTTGAAGGAGGCTTTAGGATTTATCATCCTCTTCAGC
>WYDF02162911.1:0-22342 GCA_009867245.2 Adranes taylori
AATTTAATGATGAGTTTACTACTTTTACAATAAAACATTCAGCTGTTCAAATATATTAAAAGGTTTATATATATATACATATATATAGGTGCTCCATAATAAATTAACGGTAAATAATATATATCGGGTTTAGTGCATGCATTATACTTATAGTCGTTTTACGACGGGTTATCATCTAGTAAAACAGATATGGTTAAAATTTATCTGATTTACATAAATGTTAATACGCATACAACATAATTTTCGTCAAGTCGAAAATAAATAAAATAACGACCAAGCAACGTTTAATTAATAATAATAATTGGACTAATAATAATAATTGGACTAAGTGGACCGACAATATAACAAAATATAGTAATGTTCTGATTTATTAAACTTGCATAAAGGTTTATTCGCCACCAGTAAATTTGATCTTAAATACGTTGATAAATATAAAAAATTAGTAAGCAACATTTAAATAACTACAGCTAATTGTTAGTTTGTTATTAAATGAAAATTAGTTACATTGCAGTAAAATTATTTACTCAAAGTAAAATTCAAAGAACTTTAGATGTTTCAGTTCTTTAATCAAAATTGATAATAAAATAAATGTCTACTCACATCTGGACATCTGCCATTAGTTTCACCAACGAAACTAATAAAGTAAAAAATATACGCGTATTTCAAAACTGTTAAAATCTAACTAATGGACTAGTTGCGAACTGAACTAGTCCATTAGAATTTTTAATGAATTTCTCCTTTCATACTTTCATGTCGGCTCACTCCGCGATATTTCGTACTAAGTTTCGGCAGAAGTTTGTTATTTAAAACCTATTATAATAAATTATTTTTTCATTATCTCTGGCTAACACACTGGAGCGCCAAAACTTATTCCCGTAAAAAGACTAGGTATTTCTTTTCCTCTCTTGTTTCTAATTTCTTGCGTCGCGGCAAATGTTACCTTTCATCTGTCTACAAGGTAACACCTGCGTTCTGATTCATTTCGCTTGTCTATTTAGATATTTAATCCTTAGATTAATTTATTTAACTTGTATAATTAAATGAAATTTTAATGATAGATTGCTACATTCTCTTATTAAATTTATTGATTTTAATAATTTCCCATCATTTAGACAGTATTCCTTTTGATTATTTAAAATATTTAAATAATTCCAAGGATTGAATTCGTCTAATATTTTTAGCCGTTATACTAGTAACGCCTAAAGACTATTGTGACGAGAGATCAAACCCGGACTGCTCGTGTCACATTAGAGAATAAGCAATCATTACAGACGTAGTGAACTACAGATCTTCTCCAATCGGAAAGAAATGTGCATCCTCTTTTGAGACAACGTAGCAGTTTGATCCTACAATTCAATTCATTGAGCAAGGAACGATAACAAGAAATGCGCAGGTTACTGCGGTACTTCATAAAAGTTTCAAACGGCCATTAGAAATAATAAGCCACCTCATTTTCGATTTGCTGCATGACAATGCTCTATCCCATTCTATAGTGCTACTGTAGCGCTCTAGAGTTTGGATTTTATACAAAGTGATTTTTATGTGTTTTTTTTGTGCATCAGTTATATATTAAGTTGAACATAAAAATTTTCATTTTTGACCTATGCTTTCAATATAAAAAATTAAAATTCGATATAATCGACATAATCTAAATTAAAATTCGATATAAATTCAATTAATGTTGTTAAATCTTTCGATTTATTCAAATATTCAATTTATTCGATTTATTCAAATCAAATTTATTCTGGTTAGGCTATATTCTACATTAAATTAACGTAAAATAACAATTAAATGTACCTAATAGTTTTATTTAACCTACTCAATTGAATTAAAACATGAAAAAGATACATTTAAATTTGATTACATTACTTTTAACAATTAGAAAACATTTTCAAAAATTATTGTCATTATTACCTTTCAGATAAAAATAAAATAAATCTATTGTTTAATTTTGAAGCCATGAGAGCAATATACTTTATAAATTTTTTAATTAAATCGTATGGTTCAGAAAATACATTCATTAATAATTTACAAAACAAAATTGATTAAAAAAATATTTTACATTTAAATTAATTTTTTTATTTAAATTGAAATCTGAGTTTTCCTTTGGTTTTCCTTTGAACTTTAAACCTTTAATATAAAAATGCAATATTAAAAAAAATATTTCTATTAAAGTTATGATCTAAATAATTAATATGAATAGCAAAACTAGAATCATCTTTACCAAATCTATTGCTTCTCAAATGTTCATTCAACCTTGTTTTGAAAGGCCTCCAAGTTTGGGCAATATAATTTGCACCACAGTTACTTTCTAATTTATAAACACCATTTTTATTTTCATTTTCAGTTTTATTAATTCTTTCATTTTTATCTTTCATGTACCATGTTGGTATGTAATATCTGTAGGTATATGAAAGATCTAGGATTCATGTTTTGAGAATTTTTTCTATTACACATTAGTACGTCTCTTGAATTGAAATTACTTTAATCCGTTAATACGCAATTCAAACTTTTTCGTGTAACGTCATAAGGATCCATTTTTCATATAAAAAGTTTTTTCTAAAAAAAAATTCGTGCTTAACAAACTAAAAGGGTCGATTTTTCGTTGTCTGTTTGTATGTACGGATCTATGTTCAAGAATTTCTCCTTCCGTATGGGACCAATCTGGATGAAGTTTGGTAGACAGGTGTAGAATATGAACCCGCAGAACGGGTTTTTTTTTCATTTTTTTATAAATCCAATATGGCGGACAGGTGCCATTTATTTTGTTCAAAAATTTCGTATTGAAAGTAGGAGGCTGAAATTTTGCACACATATAGTACGTTGTATTATGCGTCAAATAAAGAAAGTCCCATGTTGCCAAATTGTATAGGAAGCGGTGTTGCCACGTTTGAAGTTTCACAAACTTTTTGAAATATCTCAGGAACGATAAATGATGGATATTCGAATAAACTTTATTCTATAGTCTACATAAAGGCCCTTCGATTTTATTGGAAACATTTTCTCAGAAACTTAAAGAAGGTTTTTGATTAATTTTTTTGTTTCTAATGTTCCTTTATTACTTAAGCTATTAAGAGAGTCTAAAAAAGTCGTACAACATAGCACCTGAGTAATTTGACCTTGAAAAAAGGGTATTACCCTAAATATCTCTGTGCCTATGAAAGTTGGAAAAATGAAACTTGTGTAACTTATGTAAGACGAGGGGACCTCAATTTTGCCTCCGTGAACAGTTGAATATACTGAACTGATTTTGAGCAATACTTTATTTTTCAAAAACTTTAGTAACACCCTGTATATTTTTTAATATTTTGGTAGCCCTTGTGATTTGCTTTACAATGATACCACATATGTTGGATCTCACTCTTATAGTTCCAAATATATAGGCCCTAATAACTAAAAATTCTTGATTTGTTATACGGAAATGATATGCACAACACATTATCCTTAAATTTAAACTGAGAACTTAAACTAGTTTTTAACAAATCAGTTTCTTCCAAGTCATTGGAAAATATAATAAAATCAACAACATAAGGTGCTATTATGGTTAAACTTTATTATGGTTAAAATATTTTAAGTTGAATAAAAATACACGGTTCAAATTTAGATTTTTGATATTTATCGTGATTTTCATGTTTATCGTAAAAACCCCTAAAGACATTACAAATAGATCGACAAAAAATTAATACTACAGCACTTGCTGTAAAAATATACTAAGAAAATGGAGAAAAATCACTTCAAAGCCGGTAAAGTATTTTTATACTGACCAGTCTGTATATCTGATAATAAAAACAAGGTACAGGTATTATTTTCTGACCTTAACCAATCGGCGCAGCAACAAATTTTATTTCTAAATCTCGAAGCGTTTGGACACAAACTTTTTAATTAACAATATGAAATTCACAATTTTTTGACAAAAACAATTGTAACTTGAGAATCGCTGAGCAGATTACTTTGATACTTCTACAAATGTTGGAGGATAGCCAAGAGTTTTAAATAAAATTAAAATATATAGGGTATTCCATTTAAAAAAGTAAACTTTTTCGTGTAACACTTTTTTGAAACACCTGTATACCTGAAAATATATTTAAAAGATGTTCATTTGGCAGCTTAACACATCCCCAAAATTTCAAAATGTTACCAATCGTACACACCAAGTTATTGGAAACGGACGTACTATTGTCTCAGCCTGTACCTATATATATTTTATAACATTGTTACTCATATTTAAAAATTCTTTGTCAAACTTATTTCTACATAAATCAGCCATTAAGGAGCTAAGTGATTACCTATGGATAAACTTCAGGGTTCGACTAAATTTTTCCATTTAAAACACAAAAAATTTGTTGTAAGCAAATTTCAACTAAGTCAAAATACCCTGAATTGCATAATCAGGTCTATCACTGTCAATAAGTTCTTCTTTAATTATATCTAAACATGTTTGTCATCAAAAGATATATATGTTTTTTTTTGTGATTTTTAAATTCTTTAAACTATTTTTAATGTACATTCAAAATTACAATCACAGGTTTATGCATTTTTAGCGAAGTATACATTTTTGGAATAATTGGATTCTTATTTAACACAAATTGTTTATTATATAAACCATTAAGTATATAAATCTATAATCAATTTTAATTTAGGTTCGTATTTATTATCTAAATTTTTACCAATCATATGACAATGATATTACTGATATTATTGAAATGATATAATCAGCTAAAAATGTTTTCAGTAATATTTAGAATATTAATATTCAATTGTATCCGTAACAGTACATTTTATTACCTAGCGGAAATATTTAAAAAAATGTAATAGGAACAAATACAAAATTTACAGCTAGATTTGAGATAACGTTTTAATTTTGTAAATGGTCATAAGTATTTTAATACTTCAAAATCCTTTTGTAATACTAAACATCCTTTCATTGTGTGAATTATCCTTTTTCTTTTAATTTTTAAGTTATAATTCATAAACGGTATCATCGAAATTTCTCATATCATTTCTAGGTTCCGGTACATTCTCGCAATTGGCATGACGTCGTATTTCGTCTAGTCGAAATTGGTGTTGTCATATGGTTTCCTGCAGTACTTTGGAATTGTATGCATCCGGACGAATTATGGATTCTAAATCCGAAGAAATTACTCGCGAAATTCGATAATAAAGTTGATAGCTTGAGAGAGCAAAAGCATAAACGCTCCAAATCCGTTGATTGTTTGGATGGTTCGGAACTTAGGTGTGGAAGTGATGCGGTTGATCAAGAACGATTTGAGGTTGGACGAGGCGACGAACTTGCTGTTAATGATGATGAAGAAGAAGAGGATGGATACGAGGAGGGTGAAGAGTTTATTGACAGAAGAGAATGTTGGATTTGTTATGATAATGATAAAACAGATCCTCTCATACAGGTAAAAACATTTTCATCTTTTATAAACATACCAATTGTAAGATTTTTTAATTCGCATTTCTAATAAATTTTGACTCTGTATATAAAAGTTTTGAACGTAACATGTTGAGATTATTAAAGAACATATATTGATTATTAGCCTTGTGATTGTACCGGTGATGTGAGCAGTGTTCATCATGACTGTCTTCGTCGTTGGTTGATGGAAAGCAGCGCTTCCACTTTAGGTACTGCCAATGTTGGAAACACTTCCGAAAATTCCAACGATAATTCCAGCTCCGTTGGCTTGCCAGCGTTGAGGTGCAAGGTAAGAACTTGAAAATCTATCAGATCACTTTAAGTAATATTGATTAGCGTTACTCAATTTTAGTAATTTTTTTCTCTTTCCACATGAGGGTGGTTTGACGGAAATCTAGCCTAAGTAGGAAAATGCACGGTTTTGTTTTTATCATTTATTTTTCAAAGTGTAATTCCCTTTTAAGGAAATACATTTTTCCGGCGTTTTAAGGCATAATCCCCTTTTAAAGAAAAGTAATTTTCATCGAGCTCTTTAAAATAGTGGGAAGTTTCGGTCACCACTTCATCGTTTCTTGCAAAACGCCGTCTTCCGAGTATTTTTTTTAGATTTGGGAACATGAAGATGTCAGGAGCTGCTAGATCTGGTGAATACGGTGGATGGTCGATCAATTCGTAGCTTAATTGGTTCAATTTTTCCTTCACGACGGTCACTCTGGGTGCGTTGTTATGATGGGAGGGAACTTTTTTGCGAGCCAAATCAGGGCGTTTCTTCTTGAATTCGGCGTCGAAAAGGTCCCATAATGCTGCGTAGTAATCGCCAGTTATGGTTTTATCGTTTGCCAAGTAATTGGTAAGAATAATGCTTTCCGCATCCCAAAAAACAGTTGCCATCACCTTACCGGCCAATTGGGTTGTCTTTGTCTTCTTCGGTGGGCCTTCGCCGCTTTTTCTCCACTGCCTTGACTGTTCCTTCGTCTCCTGCGGTGTAGTAATGGATCCGCGTTTCATCAACAGTGACTTGTCGACGAAAAAAATCCTTTGGATCACGTTTTATCTTCGTCAAAAGCTTCCTCAAATCCGTCACACATGTGCGTTTTTGGTCGATCGTGAGTAAACCCGGCATCCATCGCGCGGGTAGCTTTTTCATATCCAAATGTTTGTGTATGATGGCGTGTACACACTCAGTTTGCAGCCTCTGCTAGCTCACGGATTTTGATTCGACGGTTTGGCATAATCATATCATGGATTTTGTTGACGATTTCTGGTGTAGTGATGATATTTGAGGGCCCTGAGTGGTTATAATCAAAAACACTCGTACGACCACGAACAAATTTTGATTTCCAAAATTTAACTGTGAAGGAACTTAATCACAGAACGATATTTGACTTTTACCGTTTTTCACAAAGCACAAAAGTTACTTCCTTGCGACAGCTGTAAAAACCAAATTAATTGTTCTTTTTGCTTCCAATTTTCACAGACATCATGTGTTGGATGGCAGATGTCAAAACCATATGCATTCTATGTCACGTAACGCCATCTATCGAAGGCTAGATTTATGTCAAACCACCCTCGTACTTAAATTTTTTTAATACTGTTTCAACCAACATACTCATCTCATTTTCTTTCGTACTTCCATTTCCTTGTATAGGCACACTGGTTTTGTGTATATAAATTTTCCTAACTTCTATTTTACATGATCACTCCCATGATATTTAATTTGACTATAAATTTATCCTTTCTATTTAAATTTCTAACAACTCAATTTTTTCTCACCGAGCAAAACACTTTTAGCGTGTATCATAAAGAACTGTTACTGATGCTCAATGAGAAATGTCCTGATGGTCCTCATGAAATACTGATCATCAAAGCATCCAATATGATTAGCATTAAACTATTCTATTAATTGGGCTTTATTGGAAAAGATTGACTTATCTCGACGTTTCTTACCATTCCAAAGAAAGTAATTGCCAAAAATGGGTTCACTATTGACGTACCTAATTTTCGTAATTAAAAAATTAGAAATCTCAGCGCAAAAAATATTTCCATTTTGTTAGAGATTTCTTCAAGTCAATTCAAAAACAATTGTTAACACCGTAGCACCTAAAGGAATCTATGAGGAATCACCACTTTATGAAGTATCTAAGGACGAGGGATGTCTTTTTAATTTTGCATATAGCTTTAACAAAAAGCAATAGTTTAAATTTCAGTTCTCTATTGTTTTTCAAAGTACTTGCCACCATTCCACTTTTGCAGTCGATCAAACCAATTGTTAAAGCACTTACTCTTCAATGGGTATGTTCGAAACGGTCATTTGGAAAGCATCGACTGCATCTTCAGGTGATTGAAATCTTTGACCACGCAGTGCATTCTTGATGGCGCAAATATAAAAAAAAAAAGTTGGTACTTAAGTTAAGGCTTACGGAGGGTGATCAGGTAATTCGATGTTTTGTTACTCCAAAAACTCAAATGTTTGTCGAGCAGTGTGAGCACTCGCATTGTCATGGTGAAGGATGATTCGACGCTGTGGATTGTTTTTTCGGGGCTCAGAAATGATTTCTGGCAAACAAACAGCTGTGTACCAATCAACAGTTTCATCCTTCGATTTTGCACATGCCTGGAATTATGGCCACATGCCTGGATTTGGTACAAAAGTTGCGACCATCTTTTTCGATACACTGTGGGAACGGATGACTTTGGTTGGATTCTCCTCAGCTTGAAAGACCCAAACTGTAGACTGATATTTATTATCGTGTTGATAAGAATAAATCCAAGGCACGAGCCGCCTAATGTTCCTCGGACATCAGATGCGGGATCCAACGATAAACAAATTTTTTCTCGCTCAATTTATCATGTAAAATCTTTTGGATTGATGTCTTAGAAATGCCCAAGGAATTCTCGATCTCCTGGTAAGTTACAAGACGATCTTCATTAATCATCTCGCGCATAGCTTTTCCTGGGTGACTGCTGATTTAGGTGGACCTGGCCTAGGATCATAGCTGAGATTTCTGCGTCCACGTTTGAATTTAGAGTACCAGCGAGAAATTGTCGATTGATGTGGTGCTTCATTATTGAAAACAGCAACCAACTTGGCAAGACGTTGTTGCGATAAACTTCTTCAAAAGTTGTAAAAAATTATCGCTCGAAAATACTTCGATTCAATTCCATGTTTCTGAATTTCTTACTAACTTTAAAAATTCATTGTGACTAAACCACTTGTTGTATTTTGATGAAATTTTGAACAGGTGTAAATATAATGTTGAGGTTAATTTCGGAACCATATGTTTTGTTACTTGCGCCCTCTATGTGGCTATATGCAAAATTAAAATTACATCCATCGTATCTAATAAATTGTTGCATGTAGTATCCTTCAAATAACTAATAAAACAATATAGTGGTCTCAATTGTTTTATTTCTTATTTGAATTCTTCTAAGTCATTTGTTTATCTTGTATTCTTTACATTTATGAGCTAATTTGAAAGATTATGTGATGGTTGGTTACATTACTGTTGAGATCCTGTATCTAGAAGTTAATTTCCCCCAATCCTTCTTGCAAACACTGTAAGGTTAGTAAGTTTTTCTAAGTTAGTGTACGTCTCACGATGTGGTCAAACTGATTTGATTTACCTTTCTGTATCTTAATTTGGCCCAAGATTGGAACATTGGTTCATGTCTGTGCCAACAAAATCTCAGCGCGAGCAGTAGTAGTTTCATTTGATGGATTTTCCATACAATTATTAAGTTTAGCATTTCTTGTTTTAATTCCATCACTGGAATCACGTTTTTTTTGATACTCGCACTCAAACCACAATACGAGTGGCTTTTTTATTAGGTACTTATTTTATTTTTGAAGCATAGTTTTGATAAATTGAGGTAAAGTTCTCAATTGGTTTATTTCTTATTCGCTAAGTCGTACAGAAAATAAAACCAATGTTTTGTTAGCTTTTTTATAAAATTCGTGATTCCATATGGATCCGTTTTTAGGTTGATATATTTAACATATTTATACCAAACCGAAAATATTATTTTGTGCTAACTCTTTGTGAAACATTGGATAAGTTCGATATGAAACTTAACGCACGATATGTACAATCGCGTGTTGTGTTTAACAAAAAATATTTTACTGAACGTTGGTTTGGAAAAACTTTCATTCCAAGATTTTTTACGCAGAAGACCAACTAAATTTTCGGATCTTGAATTAAAGATTTACGTGAAATTGAATACACATGTGATCAATTTGTCTTCCAAATTATTACAAATATTTGCAGTATTGTTAATTAATTACAGTGAGATAATACTAATATCTAAATGGGGTGAATACTCCATTTCCAAATATCACTTTTCAGGATTAGTATTTACTAAAAAAATATGCTTCTAACATTATTTATATTTGCCTAGGTATGTAATTGTGCATACGATGTGCGCAGTTCGCAAAGATTGGATTGGGAACGAGGTTTTACTTCACAACATTGGGGTAGTACTGCCGTGACGGTGACCTGTTTATGTGTTGGAGTTGCTGTGGCGTGGGTTATTATACAGATGTTCGATAATTCGTATGTGCGCATTATTGCGGCTAGCTGTGCTCTGTTAATAATCTATGTGTGTCTGCGGTAAGTGCTGATTATAATGTTTAACTCTAATCTCATTTATATTTTTGATTACTTATTTTGTATTGTTCCTAGATAAATGAATAAAACGGATTATATTCAAATTTAAATTTCTAATAACAAGTTATTTAAGTTAGAATCCTGGTTTTTAATTTAAATACTAAACATTTTTTATCATTTTATTGGTAACTTCATTGAAGCTTAATTTGAATCTATGAAAATGTCAATATGCCAACGTTAGTTACTATTTTAGAACTAACGTCCCTTTAAATATAATAAAGTAATGCACAGTTTCAATACTTGGGAAGCAGAAAAATATTTTTATTTCATAGCTTATCTAACATGTTTTAATTGAAGAGGTCTGGGGCATATAAGTTTTCAGTGTCTTGTCATTCTTTCTTCTTGACAACAAAAAATAGTAAATAATATATGGTACTAAATAATAGTCTGGAGGAAAAAGGAGGGATAGATGATTAATGAATTGGCAAAAGCGTATGAAGAAGGTGTATGGCAGAATAGGATGGTCTATGGAAAAATGGTTCGAGAAAATGTGTGACGTGGACGAAGCTGTTAATGAAGTTGAGATAAGGATGAATGATATTGAGGTGCAAGAAAGATGAAAGAAATTAAGGAATGGGAGATTTAATAGGAAATCAGTATAATGAATGGTTAGGGAAAGCGAGGTTTTTTTTTTTATTTTTTGTAATTATTATAATTTTTGTACTTGTAGTTATAGAATGTTAAAAATAAGGCTTTATATATATATATATATATATATGTGGTAGCAAAAAATAGATCAGCTGCTACTAAATTTTATGAAATATATAAAACCATGGACAGATTTGGAATTCCAGAAACTTATAAGCACTGCTAAAACTGAGAATTGGTGGATATTATGATGGATTTATAATCGTCGATAAGGACACAGCACTTGATACCAACACCAAATAATATAGTAATGAAGATGACAAACTGAAGGAAGTTGACTATCAAATAACATTAATAAGCAATTATGTAGCAAAAGACAATAACACAAATCAAACTGTGTAGGATCAAATCACTGAGCTATAGATTTGAAAATGTTATTGCATTCACTCCCTTTGTATTCACTAAAGATGATTCATTGATGAAATTATGATAAGCAGATATAGTATATACACCTATTGCATGTTAAATTTGTTCCGACCACAGTTAAATGCTAAATGCTGAACACCAGTATTTAATATCTGAAAGTGATTTACAGAAACAAAAAGCTTTCATTAGGATTTTATATTTAGGAGTATTTTTCTCATTAAGGAAAATTTTGTAAACTGTGGGCAACTTATGATAATAGAATCTCCATATTTCGAAAAAACGCTTTAGAATTTTATGGCAAAGCCTAAAAAGCATTTTTCAGATTCATGCTCATTTCGGAAGTATATGCTCATTATGGTATTAAAATACTTGATTTAGTCGATGTGGCTTCTTACTCGAATTACACAGTGAATATGGTAAGTTATTGTGGAATCAAGCCAAGGAGGCATACACAAAGTTTTACACCTGGTTTTTTCAATATCTCAGACAAAACGAAAAATGAATATGCAGTGCACTTAAAATAACAAAATTTATATTAATTTTTAATTTAATACCATGTATACTATAACAAACTAACTCTATTGTATATTGATTCTATAATGAATAGATTTTCCGAAAATAACCTATTAAATTTGATATGCGGTTAGTAAGTATTTTTAATATCATTTTTATTTTTTCAGGTTCCTTTTCCTAAATACTGTAAACGCCTATCACCGTGCCAAAGTTGGTTCGTTAAATATAGGCAACCATGTAAATTCAATTAGTGCCAATATTACAATTGACAGTGGTGTTAGTTCTGCACCGGAAAATAAATCTGAACTGATTGCATCACTGTAAAGATGTGGATGGTAAACTTGCTCATGTTAGCATTAAGAATTTAAAATCTTATCAACAAGAAATATAAAAATGCGCTATTTTGAAATCAATGATACCGAAGAAAGTGATTAGCCGTATTTGTATTAGTCGTTTAAGAAAATATTATTATATGATTGAAAAGTGTTGAGTAGAAACTATTTAAGAACATTCAAAATATTATTAATAAGAGTTTACTATCACTCTAACAGTATTTAACAGTTTTTAAACTTTAAATCACGCTATAAAATATATTGCAATATGGCTAATTGTATAGTGCAATTTTTGCGGTAAATCACAAATAACTAACAAAGTTTAAGAAAATACTACAAAATAAGGTATTGTCTCAGATATAAAGAGATTTTTTCTTATAAATTCTATTTTAACTAAAATATGTATTAAACATATACTTTTACATAAACTCTTTGAAAATTGCTACTTACAATGAACTACTTACAGATTGTGTCTAAATTGCATTGCGGACAGCCCTGCATAGAGTATTTTTCTTAATTATTTTTTCATAACAGCTATTTAGGACTCCACAGCAATTTTTTACTCCATCTATTTCTAATAGAATGTAAACTTTTTTGGAATTTCCAAATTTTTCTTCTATTCTTTGTTTTTTCATACAAATCATTCAATTTCTGTCGCTTCTGGGATAAACGCTATACAAAGTGTATATTCGTGTACAAACTGAATAACTTTGACGCTGAAATAATAATATGCGGATATAAGATTGAAATATGGCGCTCAAATGAAACTAGAGATATAAATTAATAAACAATTTAAGTTTTGCTCATTTTCCTCAGCAAGAACAGGCGTGTATTATTAATTGACCTCGAGTTTTAGATTTATTTGATTTTGTTGTTGCGCTAAGTTATTTGGGCAAACCAATACGAATGCACCACAATGAGTAGTTTATATATTTGTCACCATGTATTACAAATCACCACCAAAGCAATTTTTTCAGCTATATTTCTTATGGAAATTCCCGATTGTTTTAATTCACGTCCCCCGACTTCATTGAGGTTTCTTGATGTACTACAAGAGGACGGGAAATACTTGGAGCATCCGAAATTTGATGGAAATCAGTACTCTCAGTAAGTTCAATATCGTGAAATGATTTGCTAAATTGTCGATTTGTTTTGTACTTGTTTAGATTCCAAATTTTTGATGAAGTATTGAAGTGTGCTGAACATTATAATACTTCGATATTTAAGGTTTATCCCTTTAATTCTTAGACAACTCCTTAAAGAACCTTTTAAACTCATTTAATTGTACTTATTACGTTAATGATTTGTAGCTATTTTTGATTCAATCAAATGACGATTTTTATGTTGTAAATAAATCTATATAATATAATATACGGGTCACCAAATGATCTGAACATGTATAAACGACTGTTATTGTGTACTCTAGATCGAGATATTATTAATACTGCTTCAAATCCAATTGTCTAACCTGAAATGAGTCCAGATCTCAAATTTCATTTTCTATATGGATTTTAATGGAAATTAAAACGTTACTTAATATTACATTATATTTCTAACCATACGTATTTGTAAATTTTCTAACATATTTTAACATGAGTGCCTTGATTTGGAAATAATACTGAAATTATAGAAAAAGGCATTGCACTTTTACACAAACTAGTTAGAAAATGATCGGCCAATAAGTCTGCCCTTACATCTGTACGAATGCTTCATGCAAACAATAATGTACGCAAAGGGAAATTTTAACACAAAAATTATACGCGTTTTTATCAAATTTTCATGCTTTTTAAGTAATACCAAGTTAAAATCTACGTTTGAATCCTTTCCAAAAAGATTTGGACCCACCCCATATATAAGGTGTGGGTTCATCCCTGCGTGCGCATTATAACAACAACAAAGAAATTTGTATAATTATTTACTTACAGGCTTCGAGGGAAGTTCCGTTACGGATTCGAAATGACATTACTTCTATAATCTTTGATATTTTTATTTCAAATTTACACAAAGTATTGAAAATAAAATGTAATCAATAAATTTCAGCTCATTGTTCGATGTGGTTTCCTTCTACTTTGATTATGACCTGTAGTCTGGGAATGAACGACTTGCACGCTGCACAAACGTGCTATTGTGGAATCTTTGATCATTCGCTAGGAAGAGCCGTTTTCAACGCGTCCACACTCTCCTATCTTTTAATCTAACACAATTCAAACGGAGAAATTCAGTGGATTCGCATCGGGTGAATTTGCGAGCCATTGTTCTTGGAAATGAAGCGTGGAACATGTTTTTGTGAAAACGCTTGATTCACTTTTACGCGTCCACACTCTCATATCTTTTACTCAACACTTTGATCTTGAACATCCTCCAAACGGTGAAATCCATTGGATTCGCATTGGGTGAATTCGCGAGCCATTGATTCTCGAAAATAAAGTGTGAAACACTTTATTTTAAACGCTTGGTTCACTTTGACTCGATAAGCCGGAGCTAAGTTTTGTTAGAATATAAACGGCTCCGAATTGTTTGCGCACCCACGGCAGCACTTTCAATACCTTTTCTCGGTACTCAGTTGCATTTACCATTACGCCACCGTCAACGAAAACCAGCGGAGAGCAATATTTGGCGGACATTGCGCCCTATACCATGACGCTTGGAGATTTTTGCGATCTGGTCGCTACACGGATGTTCAATTTATCGCTTGACTTGTCCTGTAACAAAACGCGAACGTTTTGTTTCTTTGTCATTGGTTGAATGCTGAAAGTTTTTTCATCGAAAAAATGATGTTCAGATATTCACCAAGGAGTTTTACGCTGCCAGTCGTCAAGATGGTGAACATTTTTCATATTGTATGTCATCAATTGAAGTTCATTTTTCAGTATGTGTCGAGCGCCCCAATCGGATATTTGCAGTTTTCTTCCCATTTAAGTTAGTTGCACTGCATCGTGCATTTCACTCAATTTGGCTCTTTTCACACATTTTTTTGTTTCTTGCTGACTTTTTTCGACCTGATCGCTGGCGATCTGCAACACTGCCGGTATCATTGTAAAGGGACATATGGCGCGATACACACACATTCCCGAAAGATAACTGGTTGTGAATTTCCAGACAAATAGAACGCAACCACACTCTTATGTTTCAATTCTATTATCGAAAAAATGAAAATGATGAGTGTTAGAAAATAATGCTTTTTTCTGCTTGTTGACAATAAAATGAAATACTGATTTTCAACATGCTATCATTTAGAGTTTGACTGACTTGAAGTTGGTAACAGAACTTTGCACGGACTGAACATATGATAATATCTATACAATAGAAGTCAATTGTATCTAAGTTAATTACAATTATATTACAAATTCTAAACCATGCCTAATAAGATTCAAGCATTGGTTCTTTGTTATTTCATCTTGCTTGTTCTACGCTAATTTTTTTAGATCAGAATTCCTTGAGCTTTGTAACTTTGAAGGAAATACCTCGTTTCACATAATTTTAAATCTGTTTACCCCTAGCAACTGTATTATACATTACAATCTCATTTCATCTCATCTAAAGTTCCTTTCAGTACGTTTACGCCCACGTTGAGCATACTTTTCGATTTTTCACATTTGTACTTTGTTGTTAATTCCAATCAACGCCCTCGCATTTTTTGCCTAGTTTTTCCATTTGTCCTCTTTCTTTGTCCTCTTTCAAATTCTATACATTGGTTGTTCTCTCTTTTCCAAAACCTATTTTCTCTTTTAAGTCTTACATTCATTGTCATGAATTTCATGCTTAACCGCCATTCAAATAATTCCATATACTATTATATCGCACTCTTCCAAATATTTCTAATATTTGTTTCTTTATTTCCGTTTTAAGCATTCCATGTAACAATTTGCTTGCATGCACTCTGTATAATCCATTTATCTTTAAGGAAAACGTTAGGTAATTTTTAAAAAGCTTAAGTTCCTCGTTTTTAGATCTAATTAAAACTTTTGAGTGGTCTGACAAAAGATATTAGGAAACCACCTAAATAAGTATTTTAAAAGTATAATCCGCAATTTATTAATTGTATATTATTTCTCGATTCTTTCGCGTAAAACTGTAAAATACAATGGTAGTGTAAATTCCAAATTTTAATAGAAAACGAAACTCAATGATTAATGTAAAGATCATCTGATACTGCGGAAACCTGCTAAATAGAAACTGTTAACTAATACAAAATTTACAAATACGTAACAATACTGAGCATTGTATTACAAATTTGTACTGAGCATTGCAACAATTGTACATTCTTTATATAACTGATTCTAATTTATACTTGTAGGTTATTCTGGCATACATAATTAACAAAAATAATAATGAAATAAGATTTTTAATAACCAATTCAGAAAAGTAATTAAATATTTTTAATAATTAAATATTATGTAGTGAATATTATGTAGTGATAGTACATAATTACTTGTTTCTGAAGGAATATTTCTTAAAGTCGAATTAATACTTACTCATACAAGATAAGGATTAATCACTAGCAAAGAAATTCACATTGTTGTTTGATTACTTTCAAGTAGGGTGGCCATCTGGTATTATTAAAAAAAGAGAACATTTTTTCGTAAACTTAAATATACTTTCATTATTTTTTACAAGTAGAATAATAAACTTCATTTTAAACATAAACTTCTTTTGCACTAAATAATAATAATCTAATCAGTAATAGTTACAATATAACGATCTTATATGATTCTTAATCACTCTGATCATCTTCGGAACTTTAGTTTTTGTATTTTTCAGAACTCCTTATATACGCGACCAGTATACTTTATTTTCAATGCGTAAGTCAATATAAAAACTGGTAAGCAACATTTAAATAAAAGTTAATTGTGAGCTTGTTATGAAATGAAAATTAGTTACATTGAAATAAAATTATTTAGTCATTAGAATTCAAAGGTCTTTCAGTTCCTTTAACCAATATTTATAATAAAATAATAGTCTCCTCACATTTGTACTTTAGCCATATTTCTCACAAGAAAAATGACCGAGAACAAATACGCGTAATATAAATTAAACTAAGACTGATCTTATCAACCTCTAATCAAATTCAGAATGATTCTGAGCATCTTGTTTACGGGCTTCCTCCTATTGTACCCTCATCTTGACTTTTGCCTCTTTATTTCGGAGTGGGTTCCGACAAAAGTTTGTGCATCTCTGCATCAATTATCTGTTTAGTGAAAAGTTTATTTTTCCATTCTCTCTCCAACCACTGGAGTACAAAACTTATTCGCGTAAAACAGACTACTTTTTGTCGCTTTAACCACTAATTTCTTTATATCGCGATAAGTTTCTCCTCTCATCGGACTACGAGGTTTCAATTGTGTGATGAACTTATTATGCGTCTATTCTTTGAGATTGAATATAGATCATCTGTTTTAGATCCCTTAGATCATCTATTTAAAATATTTAAAGATCTCTACATTTGAATCCCAAGAAGTGAATACATCTATATTTTTGGCGTTACAATATATGCCAAAGTTTGATATCTAATACAATATCAAACTGTTTGAGTCAACACAAAATCCGTTCAAAACGAAACAAAAGCTCGTTTATTTTTTTAAGTCGTTATGTAATCCATCACTGCATATTACTACAATTTTCAGCAAATGTTTTTTTTGTCAATTAGAACATTATTTAGATCACAACATTTTCATTTAACATATCTCAATTCAGTGTTATTTTAGCATGCCGTATTATTGATACTAAAAAAATATATTTTAATACAGAAACCAAATCAGTACTAGATAATATAAAATTTGTTGAACTTTAACCCGTTGTAAAAAGTTCGTGTATATAATAATTAAGTCTTTTATATGTAATTAACCATGTTTTATGTCTGCAATGAATTTAATGTTTGCGTTCTAGTTTAAATTAAATGTTTAATTCTTAATCATATTGTTAGGTTTCAATCTGAAATGTAACATGTAGAGAACAAATTTAGGTTTAGAAACAACTAACCGGTATACACATATGGGTTCCTAAACGAATACTTAAATTCAACACATCTGCTTCAAAAACTCTTGTAATGAAATTTCTCAGAAATAATATTTTTTTTACAGATTAAAATTTCCGTGGAAAATTATGCTATTTCGATATTGAATTAACATTTGTATTATGCCTTTTAGTCCGCGCTTGATTATATCGTTATAGTATTTTTTGTTTTGCTAAATATGAAAATAATGTCTGAATTTTTCATAAAAGAAAAATTCTTTTATGAAAAATTCAGAAAACCTATTTTCTGAAGCAATTATGATATTTACGGGGGCGGTTTGACGAGAAAGTAACAATTCATTGAAATACTTGTTTTTGTGTAAAAAATATATTTTATTTTTCTACATAATTCCCTTGCAACTATACACTTAATCCAGCGCCTTTCCAATTTTTTAAACCATCCAAAAAGTAATCTTTTGGAAATTCTGAACGGAAAAACACTTGTAAACAGTTTTGAGTATTTAAACGAATAGTAACAAAAGGATTTCCAAAATATTCAAAGATTAATTAATCTTTGAAAGTAAATTTAAATTGGAGCTCGCCATACTGCAAACCACCATCACGAACAAACTATTAAAGGAAAACCACTTTTAAACAGTCTTGAATATTTAAACGAGTGATAACAAAAGGATTTCCAAAATATTCAAAGATTACAAAATATTAAATATTAATAAAAGTAATTTTAATATGAAGCCCGTCATACTGCGAACCACCACGCATGGCGATCTTGGACGAAGTCTTAAACGACTCAAACGTACAGTAACTGACAGATTTGCACGAAAATTTGACAGTAGGCTTCTAAAAGATGTCTGAAGTTAGTAAAATCATCGCGCCAGTGATGCCAGTTTTCAAAAGTCTCTCTTCATTTTTGTTTGCAGTTTTGATTAAGTCATTTGATTACGTTTTCTCAAATATCTTTTCACATCTATAATCAAAGGTTGATCATGCGCAAAAATAGTTTTGAAGTTTAATGAACGTTTGAGAAAGAAATTATCATTTGCATCTTATACAATAGTGACATATTCATTGGTCTCCATTCAGGATTATTAGAAGTATAAAACTTTTCTCCAAATTATTTTCTAACATATTACGAACTCAGGTAGGAAATAAAGTAATTGTTTATGGATTCAGATAAACCCCAAAGATTTATTAGTTATGCTCGTGCAGAAATATAGAAACAATAAATTCATGAAAGTAAAATATTTTGTTAAAATAATATGAAGCTGTTGCGACTTTAATAAGTAGGCTTAATCTTATTAGGTATAGGTACCTATTGTATATGTAATTCAGTCAATAAATAAATGTTATACATAGAATTGTCATTTATTATTTAATATTTTTTATCATTAGGCTTACATTATAGCAGAAAGCAGTAAAGTCGTGTCACTTTGGTTAAAGTGGGGGGAAAAAATAGTATAAAAACTGTTGTGTAGTCATGTGTACATACATGGTTATAGTTGGAGAGTTTCAAATGTTTTTATTAACTACTTGTCTAATTTTGAATACTTTAATTGATTGGTTATAGAACTGTAATTAAACGTTTCTGCAAAAGGTAAGATTTAATCTAATTATTAGAAAAATATGAAACTAATTACCATTGAGTTTTCAGTTTGTAAAGAAATGTTTTATTAGACTCCGTAATTTTTAACTAAAATACCTCGTCCCAAATCCGCCCCTGAGTAGGGCAACAATATATTAGACAAAAATATTATGGATGAAGTTTTATTTTCTATTTAAATATGACGCACACGGGACTGCCTTTAAAATAGTTGCACTCTTTTAAATATTTAGTGCGCACTAGCTGCAATTAAATGACGTTTCTATGTTTTATTCTAACCTTAAATTGCCTTAATTGTTTTGAAAATATAATACAAACATTGCTATTTAATTTTATTAATGGGTGTAACTTTATATCATTTTCCTCCAAGTGCCCCATCTAGGGCTGCATACCTAGCTTGCAAAGCTGTAGGTATTGATATTGATGTACAAATAATTGATCTCTTCAAAAAAGACCAACTAAAAGAAAGTTTCACAAAAGTATGAATAATTTTGGTATCTATATTTTCAAATTTCCATAAAAAGGATAAATTGTAATATCAATTGTTGATTTCTATTATTACAGATCAATCCACAGCATACAGTACCAACTTTAGTTGACGGAGATTTCACATTATGGGAAAGTAGAGCTATTGCTGCTTATTTAGTTAATGAGTACGCAAAAGATGACTCTTTATACCCACGGGATCCGAAGAAAAGGGCTGTAGTTGATCAAAGATTGTACTTTGATTGTGGAACATTATATCCTAAAATAAGAGCTATTTGTGTGAGCGTCACCGTTGTCAGATTCTCAAATATTAGACTAAAAGTGACGCATAGATTTATTTTAGTTTCCGATTTTGTTTCTTGGTGAGATTGAAGTACCAGAAGAGAAAAAATCAGATCTTGAAGAGGCCCTGGGATTTTTAGATTTATTTCTTGATGGTAACAACTATGTATCCGGTGATAATTTAACAATAGCTGATCTATCGATAGCTGCATCTCTTTCCAGCATAATTGTAATTATAATTAATCTAAATAATGAACTACAAAAATAAACAGTTATAATCCTTATTTTATTCCTTGCACACAATTCTTTACATAATCACAAAAGCCTATTGTTTTAGGCTGTAGGATGGGATATAACTCCATATCAGAATGTTTTCAATTGGTTTGCTAGATGTAAATTAGAAATACCGGAATATGAGGAAATTAATGGTGTCGGTGCTGAGCTTTTTGGAAAAGCTGTAAAAAGTAAAATGGCACCAGGTCAACTTTAAATAATCAAACGTTTAAAATATTGTTTTAACTTTCTTTTATACGAATTAAACAATATTTTTGATTTAACATGGTGTTTTATTTACGATGTGATACAATTGATATTTACCATGTGATTCCATCGATAAATGTAAAAAGTTTGCGAAATACTCCTTTGTCGTTGGCGACTTGTGGCTTTTTATGCTTATCGATTTTTTACTTTACACGAATATTGAGCTATTTGAATTCAATAGGTGACTTATATAGTGACATTTGACGTAATTAGATTTGTAAAGTTGAGGATCGGCATACTTCGTTTCTATTCCGGCACTTTAATCTGTGCCCATCATAATTTTATTGGTCAGAATACATGACTCAACAATTTTCACTCCCATGTTCTTGAAAGAAGTTGTTTGAGGTATTCGATCACATTTTTCAGGATCGCGATAGACCAAAGCATCGGAACATTTATCCTCAGTACAATTGTAAAAATTTGATCTCAGAGTCCGGCTTCTCGTCCTTTGCGTTTCTCCTAAGGGACAAAGGATTAAAACTTGCTGTCATGTTTTTATGTATATGGTGCTTAAGTAGCTCTTAATCTGCTTAAGGTATTTAAGTTAATCTATTCATACTAATATTCCATGAATATTTTTGTGATTAAAATTAATTTTATATATTAAACTTGCAAGTTTTGTTTATGCCTATTACCATAGCAACATCAAATACAAACGTTTAACCAAACACATGAATTTTACTAATTACACAATGTTTTATTGTTTAATGCTAATTTATATTAAAACAATTATAGATAATTACTTCTAATATGATTCTTTTTAATCCAAATCAATAAATACGTCTTGTGCTACTTAAAAAAATGGAACATTATAAAATCGCTGGAAGGCTTGGCCAAGGAGCGCACGGTTATGTTATGAAAGGTGTCCATAAACTTACGAATGAGGAAGTTGCTCTGAAGAAAATCATTATTAAAAGCTTAGAGAGGGGAATTCCGAAACAAATAATGCGTGAAATTACTGCTCTAAAGGTTCTTAACAGTGAAAATGTAAGTTATTGTACCAGTTTTGAAAAACATACTAACGTTAAATAATATTTCGAAACTATGGCATTGGGCGCATACTAGTTCGCTCCGGCGGTGAGTTTTGTAAGACAATCCCATACTAGTTCGATCCCATGGTAGTATACTAAACTGGGGAACAAATTTACATGTAACCTTCTCTCTTTAAGGTAATAAAACCTAACCGCAGGAGCAAATTAGTGTGCACCGGTGTAATTTTATTTAGTATAAAATAGTGCTCATTATTATTAATTTAAAATAAATTATTAAATATAAAATTATTTATTTAGTTGATAGTTTACAGATTACAAATTATAATTCGCATTATTGACGATTCAAGCAAATTTTGGCCCTCTGGTGGTCGAATTCAGCAACTTAACGTAACTTGGATAAAAGATTTGTGTACATATGTGTATTTCATTACGTGTTTAGTTTCAAATTCATTATTTATTTTTGTATATTTAAAAATGTATTTCAAAACATATACAAACATACATACATACATACATACATACATACATAT
>WYDF02163022.1:0-22341 GCA_009867245.2 Adranes taylori
CAGACGGACAGACAAAGCTAGACGTTTATATATAAGTATACTTGAATTCTTTTATTAATAGTAAGAAACTATATGCGCCTATCTTGAAATTTATGGGTTTTTTGGATTTTATTGGTTCCCACAGACTAAAGTAGAAAATTAAGTTATATAATATAATATAACATAATAAAAAATTTAAATGCACGACACTGCTCGTATCGAATGTAAACTAAACGTGACAACAAACTTATGATGTCACCAAACTTACGATTTTGATAATAAGTATCAGAAGCGTTCCAGACAGACGGACAAAGCTAGACGTTTATACATAAGTATTACTATTCAAGGGTCAGCAGAACAAATTAAAATGTTACTAGATTTAATAAAATTATACAAGGTCTTACCTAATTCCTCCCCTGGAGAAAATAGCAACGGGTCCATACAAAAACGAGAATTAAATGTCATATTATTTTTTTCTAACTTTATAGCAGTTTCAGAATTAAATATAAATAAAGCTTTATTTACGCCTGATGGACTATAATTTTCCTATAACACACTGCCAATGCAATGAGACTTGATTGACTTTAATTTTTAGGATTTTTCTAGTCGGGCCTATTCATCGAATCCGGCCCATTATTATAAGACAACAAATTTTCGAAGCAGGCTAGCATAATTTGTTGTATATGAGCTTGCATAACCTGGATTTCATTGTTTTTAAATTTTTATATTACTTGAATTGACTTTCTCACGCCGTTATGTTAGAGTGACAGATACGTTTGATTCTAATTATAATAGAAAAATAGTTACGATATTTCGGTTCCATTTAGCAAACATTCAAGATAACAGTTGCGAACTAATGTATAAAAAGATTGTTATTAAGACATATATTGACTTCTTGGCGTAGAAGTGATTTCGGTTGGATTAATGATGCGTTGATCATCCTATTGTTATGGAAATGTGGTGATTGTGATTAGGTGACGTCATAGCGAACGGATAGATTGTGTCGATATTAATCACTGTTGCCTAAGATCGGGAGAGTTGTCGGCAATACTACGCCTCCGGGTGCTGTCGGCAGTGGTGTCGAACCGTGCGGAGTCCACGGGGCTTCCTCACTAGGCAGTGGATTCGTCAGCGTCGTTGGAGCTGGCGAAGTAGCGTGGAGTGCAAGGACAACGCAGCTTAACGGGACGCTCTGGAGTGCTATCTCGGTCATCGTTTTGCCTTGGAACGGTCAGCGGTTGACCTCTCTCTTCTTCTCGCATCGATCACCTCGTTCTCTCATTGAAGATGTCTGTTTTGCAAAGGACGGTTATAAAAAGTTTATGATTGTGCGAGCAGAAATAGTTGCTATCAAGATAGAAAGATGATGTGTCAAAATATTCGGCCGAATTGTGATAGCAAACCATTCTTTACACTGCGACTAAGCTCGCCATAAAAGTCAGGTTTGAACATCAGAAGAGAATTATCTTCATTGAAGCGTGCGAATAGCTTACTCGTGTTCAATCAGACAAAGCTAAACATGCGTCTTGTCGCAAATGGTTTGGATCTGGCTTTTTATTTGAGATTTTTAGCGTCCGGTGTCGATGGTGGTAGTTAGGGATGCTTACGGCGGCAACTGGACGCGTCTTACTCAAAATTTCTGCGGAAATCTTTGAGGGGGGAGAATTTTCCCCAAATAAGAAACATTCTCTCATTCGTTGCATATTTTAAAGCACAATATCGCATAATCTCTCTGCCAAGATTTTAAGATTTTATGATTCTATGGTAGGAAGTCCTCCAATCATCTTTAACCTGCAACTGAACTCTCTATCAATGTTCCCCTTCCAATGTCAGTTTGACCAATCCCTGAAGGGCAGTAGTAATTTTTGCATGAACAGCTCTTCTTGCAAGCAAAAACTTCTTGCAAGCAAAAATAAGAAATTTCTTTAATGACCGTTAAGTCATAAAATTGTGATATGAGCCAGGAACCTATTAAGATGTCAAAGGAAAATGATTTAGACTTTTTTTAGTTTGAAAATGGATATCATAAAGCGTACGAACGGGTGAAAATATCGTGAGGAAAGAAATGCCCGCGAAAGTGAAGAAGCGAAAAAATAGTGCATAACAATTTTTTGCTCGTATTCTACATTTATCATAGGTCACAAAAAATGCGAAACAAAACCTGTTTATAACCAGAGGCTATAAATTGCGTTAATCCGTTCTGACATATATTATAGTTTCATTTGAAACAAAACAGCAAAAAACAAAACGTATATTCTTCCTCGCTTTCTCAACTGCTAATACGAGCACATTCTCCTTCTAGCACATGCTAATACGATTTTGTTCAGTTTTGATGCAGCTGGTTTGCTATGTGTACGACGGCGGCACACGCGTTGCTGTTGGAGGTTGACGACCTCGACGATGATTCCAAATGTAGAATATACTACCTGCGTGTATAAAAAATTAGTGCTCATACATCGCAAATAATTCCATTGTTTCAATTTTTTTCGATTAAATATCAAGTCTTGATTTATATAATTCATTTGATGGTTTTACTTGATTAATTGACTGATGAATAATTTATTAAAAAGATTGTATTATTCATTTATCGATTTAGTGAGGCTACATACGATATGCCAATAACAAACTAAACGCGATCTTAGTAGTAGCCGACCGCCGATTCTACCACGCCGCCTGGACGGACCTTTCCTTATCTCTTTCTTATCTTCTTCTTCACACAATAATTTGTGTGAATGCTATGCTAATGAGGCGCTATGTGATGCTTATGACTTATATGATAGAATTTAATAAACTATTAATGCATGTTTTTTCTAAATGTTTTCATGTACTTTTTTTCATGGTTAATATATTCTCACCGTAAATGTAAATAATCATTATAACACTGCTCGTCACAATATTTTTTAAGTTTTTCATTATTTTTATTATTTTTTTTTATTATATTATATTATATTATATTATATTATATTATATTATATTCACGAAATTTGAAATGCTTGCTAAGATGATGTTAGTAATGCGGATTTCTGTATTATTGGTTACATATAGTACTTTATATTCGACGCTAGAGTCGTATTTCAATTGAATGTGTGAAGATTAGGACGAGAAACTACAAGCTACAATTTGGTTTTGAGCAGTGTTATAATGACTATTGACATGTACGGTGACAATATACGAAAATAAAGGAACAATGACAAAAGTACACGTAATCGATTAGACAAAAAACATGCATCAATAGTTTATTAGATTCTATCATATAAGTCATTAGCATCACATAGCGCGTCATTAGCATAACATGTCCATAAATGATTGTGTGAAGAATAAGATTAGAAAGAGATAAGAAAATGCCCGTCCAGACGGCGCGGCGACGCGGTAGAATCGGAGGTCGACAACTACTGATTTTAATGTTTCGGTATTGTTTCTATTCATACTACATTCAAGAAATATACGATTCAGATCATCATTACCACGACAGACACAAAACGGATCATCTTTAAGACTAGGTAAGTGTGTGCGGAGAAAAAGTTATAAGTTAGGTGTGGTGGGTTGAAATATACCCACCAATTTATTTCAAATAAAAAAAAAATATATATATATATATATATATATCTGTTTTTATTTCAAATAATTTCAATAACTTTACGTGATGTTCTATGAGTCACCAAATAAAAATGAATCCAAAAGTAATAATATTAAGATGATTACACAACTAAAGGCATTACTCAATATTCTACATAAAATGTTAGGATTCTGATTAATGGATCATAAAAAATTCTAGTTATGTCAATAAAAAAAAAACTTTATGTAATTCAATAGTCATTTTCTGAAATCCGCAAAAAAATAACAAATTGTGCGAAAGTGATTTCCGCACATTTTCCACAATAAAATAACCCATGTTCTAAATTTTTTGACATTTACAATCTTTAGTACCAGAGCACATGCCACATCTGTCAGTCATTTTCTGCCTATTAAGACTAGATCTTGCTTGGTAATCTTCTCTGTCTTTTAGCACTACTGCTATATTTCTTCGTAGATCTCGGGAAATTTTATCGTAACTTCCTTTGCTAGTCAGATGATTTTGCACTTATGCAAAGCTAAGTTCTTACAAAAATAATTTGAAAGCATCATTACTTTGTCTGAAAAGAATTAAACTGTTGATTCCAGCTAGATAGAGGACTAACAAAAATACTGTTTGCTACTTCTAGATACATGATGGTAGTTCATAGTTCATCAGCTTCAAATTTAGCAAAGTTGTAAATGTGTTTTACTACACTTATATGTGTCATGCTACACAAAATGCTACACAGTATTGCTATATATTATTAAAAAAATTAAAACTGGGCGACGTTCCATAATATATTCAAGAGAACCATTCACCGGTGCTTCTCCTTGAGAAATACAGAGAAGATGAAATTTTAAACAGACGTTACGAAAATCATAAATTGATTTTCGCCGTATATATCAATGAAAGACTAGATCTTCTACAAGCAAATGAATAAACTTCCATTCCAAGAAAATTCCATTAAGTCCATTTATGGGTAGTGTTATATGCCGTAAATAAAATTCAGCTGCAAATACACTTTTTGAACAAAGCCTGCACGATTCTCATCATATACCAGAGTATACCAGAGTTTGAGAATATATTGCGGTTTTTAGAAAAAAGATTCCAATCGTTGGAGATAATAAGACATCAAAGAATAATGAAATGTACATTTTGCAACGGTGATCATGAATGTTAGAGTTTTAAGAGATTGTCAATACAGGAACGAATAATTAATATTAAACAAAAACAACTATGTTTAGGGTGTTTGAAACATTCCGAGAAAGAGAGAATTCGAACAAGGACAACATGCAGTACTTGTGGAAAAGATCACAATACGTTACTTCGTAGACCATAGCAACCGGAAAGGAATGATAAAATAGAAAAAATAAAACCAACGTATGCATCGGCAAAGAATTTTTAGAATAAACAGCCTCTGACCGAAAAATCGGCATATAATACAATGTGTAAAGGAATGTGGAAATATATACAACATTGTTAGCAATGGAATTGGTAAAAATAGCAGGAGTAGATGGAGCTCATAACGAAATGATAGCGCTAATAGATCAGGAATCGCAATTATCGTTTCTACGGAGCTAGCTGCACAAATTTTAAGAATTCCTAGATAACAAGCAAATGTAGAAATAAAAGCTGTGGCGGACGCGGAAATTGTTCTGAAAATTAAAACAATTCTGTGTCCAAAATTTTCAAGTAAATTTCGGCTGCCCGTAGAGATAATAATATTAAAGGAAAAATCACCGAGGATATGCCTCAGAAAGAAGTACAGAATGTCAATATTGATGTTTGGAAAATGATCAGATAGCTGATCCAATATTCCATAGAACAGGGTCAATAGACATATTATTAGGAGCATATCAATTAAGGAAATTCCTATTAGGCAGAGTAAAATGATTAGAAGACCTAATTGGGCCGCAGGTAGAATTTGGATACATGTTATCAGGGAAATATAGAAGAAAATACCAGAAAGACAAGAAGTAACAAGTTTAATATCAGTAGTAGCTGAGAAGCAACAACTGACAAAATTTTAGTAAATGGAGGAGATGACTGATACAAGAGACATAGATGAAGATGAAAAGAGGTGTGGGAAATGCGATACATCAACCACTACAAAAGAAGAAGATGGAAGGAATACAGAAAGAATACCCTAGAAAGAAGAAGACCCTGATGTAAGGGAATTAACAACGAGATCTGCTGCAAGGCTGACACTATAGGAAAAGAGTTACAAAGAGATGTGCAATTAAAAAAGAATGAGCTAGGATTTATGAGAAAATTGGAGGATTTAGGATACATGAAAAGGACTAAAGAATGGGAAAAAGGGTTAGGACATTATTACATACCGCACCTGGACGTAATCAGACAAGAAGGTTCAACCACAAAAGTACGAATTGTGGAGGATGCTGTGGAGGAATTGTGGAGGATACAGATCGTAAAGATAAACAAAACAAAAGTAATTATTATGATTTATTTACGTGTATAAATTTCAATTGATTATTCAGCAAGAAATAACCAGACTACTAAAATAGAACATATTATTTTCAAATGTTCACACCTAGCTGAATTATTATTTTGCTTAATTGACAAAACATCAAAGCATGATTTAGTAGCATAATTATTTGCATTTCAATGAACTATTTATTATGTACCAATGGCTTTTAAAAGGTTTTGTAGTTAAACATTTTGTTCTTAAATTTTTATTACTATGTATGCTTCATTGTTCAAACTTTTCACACATTTATTTTATTTCGTTTTATTCATTTTGTATATATGTTACTAGATTTGTTGGAAATAAACGAGTTAAGATTTAGAGTTATTTTATTAATAAGTACCACGCATCTTATTTTACCTAGTTTTAATTTCCCTGAGTTACTATAGTATATCTTAAAACATTACGCAGGGCTCTATATCAATTTGATAAAATTTTATTAAATCAAATATTTAAATAATTTAAGGCACATTGGTAATTTAAACCAGCTCTAATTTAAAGTTAAAATTATTAATTAATTATTCAAGTACAATTTTTTGTTTAATTTAATTCAATCATTAGTTCTAACATTCTTCCAAGCTGCCACAATTGCGGTAGATATTTAAATTTATTTTCCCAATTGTTCAACGACACTGGTCGAATAATAATTTAAGAAATTTGAAGTGTCTTTGTAGGTGGAATATGCCTCATTGCAAATAAAAATGATATAGATTGCTTTCTCCCTCTAATAATCGCGTGAAACTCACACATATTATAGGTATAGCCCTTTAATAATGTGTATTGCTACGCTGATGGACGGCACTGGGTAAAAAATCAATGCATAAATTTCAAATGTCCTTGCATGTGAAATATATGTTCATGGAAATGAACGTGATACAGATTTTTGTAATAATTGTCTGAAATATGAAATTGACTGACTCCAAAGGTGTAACCCTCTAATACTGTATATTGCTACCCTGATGAACAACACTGGTCAAAAAATAAATAAACAAATTTCACAATTCGAAGTGTTCTTGGATATGTAACATATTTCGAGAAAAATAAAACTTATACATACTGTTTTCTCCTTGTTATCCGGCGCCTGAAGTATACAATTGACTAATTTTATAGGTATAGTCCTTTAATAGTGCGCGTGATTGGACAAATTTGAAGTGTCCGTATATGTGGAATATATCTTGATGCAAATAAAACGAACAATTTTCAAAACAAACAGATTGCTTTCTTCTTGTAATAATAGTCTGATATATGAAATTGACTGAAATATACATTAACAATATTAAATTGACTGATTTTATGGGTATAGCCCTCTAATAATAAGCATGCCCCTCTATGTATAGCCCTCTACCCTGATGAACAGCAATGTTCGACAAATAATTTATCCAATTTGAGGTGTCTTTGTATGTGAAACATATCTTGATGCAAATAAAAGTGATAATCATTTAAACTATTTCCTTGACGTACCGCACTGGAATAAAGTTATCAAACGTTTAATTTTACATTAATATTATGTAATTAACAAACAAACTGGTACTTCATAGACCTCTTTGAAACATATATTACTGAAAGATATTTCTTAGAAGGCAATTTTCAATTTTTATTGCTGAGTACTTATTACTAACTTCACACCGGTATGACCTATAGATTTTTGGAAAATGTATATTAAGGAACATCTATCTTATTTACGTAATTTAAAACCTCTTACTAGATTCGGACAATGACAATAAAAATATTTTTCTCACCATCACATTTTTACAAATAAAAGTAAATGATTCGAAATAATAAACTGTAATAATTGACCTACACAAAAAATTGAATGACCACATAGATTTTGCTTAAAAGTATTATTTTAAAAGCTTACCGATTTTATAGCCACCTCAGTTTAGTTGCTTAGATTTCTAAAAATTGTATTAGTGATAACATATCTGCGTTCGGAATTTGACACCTCATTAAACATGTCTAAAACATCGCAATAACAATTTGAAAAATATTCCTCACAATTTATTATTCGCGGAATTTATAAATAATTTGTTACTATATTGAACTATTCACTACGTATATCATAATTTTTTATTTATATTTTATAAACATTTACTTTTACAATTTTTACACTTGTTGTTATTTAATAGCCAATACGCTGTTTGAAGAGCGCAAAACTTTGTTATAAGAGGAACATGATTTAAATATACATTAACAATATTAATTACATTAAAATTAGAAACTTTTTTTATTTTATCAATTAATCACATTTTTTTTAATAGTAAAATATGTCCCAAAACGCATGTATAAAAGTTTAGTCGTGATAGGAAAAGCGCGTACTAGACGCGTATGTAAACCTCGCAACTTTTAAAGATTCCGTTGTAAAACTTTGATTTTCGTAAGTTATCAATGGATGGAAACACTAACCAACTGAAACTGAAACTAGCCGAAGCTAGCAGAAACTCACACGCGTGTGGCGCTCGTTATATCTACGTCGCGTCGCGCCGGATATATACTCATGATAAAGTTTTGCGCTTTGAAAGCACTGTGCTCAGGTTTAATTCTGTTTTAGACTAGTTGTTAAGAGAAAGCGATGGCAAACGAATCCGAACGACGAGTGACGATTTATGTTAATAATTATGTGGGTAACCACCTTACAATCAGTAGGTTGTTGTATCGAAAAGAAAACAATATAATCCCGATTTGTTTTGTAGATGGAAACTAAACAAAAATTCTTAATTAACAAAAACCGTTTACTATGTAGTTTAGGTTCAAAAAATCCTAGTTTAGTTACTCATCATCTGAATATTAATCTGAAAATATCGTAAAATGTTATTTTAGTTGTTGGCATATTAAGAATAACTAAAGAGTAAACAGCACCAACAAAGAAAGGGATATTAATAAAAGGTAAGAAAATAAATTTTTTTTGCTTATGTTAATTGATTTCTACAATTCTTGCAAAATTCCATAAAAGTAAAATGTGTGAAAACTAATCGTTTACGGATAAAAATGGATTTATTGCATATTTTTTTAAAATTATAATTATCATCAATATTTGTTTCCAAAGGATGTTTGCTTCATCAGACAAAATAAAAAAAAATTAATTTTTATTAGATTAAAAATAGAAAAAAAATACATTTATAATTTTTTTATTTATAGATTATGGCCTTGTAAAAAATGTATTTTTGCCAGAAAATACTATTAAATTCTAAGCCAAACATTTTTATACTGTTTTCATTATTATAGGTATAGTATTATTAAAATTCTTTTTAAAATACGAAAATAGTTTTATTGGATTATTAAAATATTTATTTTAATATAAATCTAATACAAATAAAAGTTAACTTTATAAGAGTTGTAGCTAATAAAAAAATTTTTTTTTAATAGAATATTAAATTAAAATATCGTAAAATATAAACAAAAATAACAAGAATAAAATTTTATTTATAGATTATGGACTTGAAAACATGTATTTTTGGCAGAAAATACTATTAAATCTTAAACCAATAATTTCTATATTGTTTAACTACTATAATTATACTGGTATTAAAATTTAAAAAATTAGTTTCATTGGATTAATAAAATATTTATTTTAATATGAAGTTAATACAAATAGAAATTAATTTTATAATAGAGCTTTATATTAGAAATGAAAATTGATTTTACTTAATAGAATTATCAGTGTTCTCTTATTTTTTACTAGTTTATAAGTTTTTTATAAATAAAGTTTTAATGTTTGTCTGAAAAGAGTTTCATATACTTTATTTATTTATTTTTATTTTATTACATAATCTATAAAAACTGATTATATTTTTCATATCAAATTCACTAGAATTTTTACAAAGAACATATATTTTTAAATTATTAAAAATTTAAATGTTTGAAAAGAAATATTAATTCATTTTTTATGCCAAAATATTTGGAATTAATTTTGCTAATTAAATTATTTATCAAAATTTTAGTTACTAAGAATTATTTATAACTTGATTAAGAAAACAACAGCGCTCCTATTCCGAAATAGTGGTTTATTTAATAAAACAAGAATGAAAAGTATGTGACACTAGAACGTTTCGACACTAGAACTGTCATCACCAGACGAAAAAGAAAATTAAAACAGAGGAAATAAGAATACAAAAACAATTCAGCTACACGCACCTTTAGAATCTATAAATCGATAATGCCAGTGAGAAAATCTTTTTTTTTTGAATATCGAATATTTTTTAATTATAATTGTCATGAATGCTGGTTTTCAAAGAATGTTGACTATGAGACTAAACATCTACTTATATTAGATTGAAAATATTGTAAAAAAAATAACTAAAATAAAATTTTTCTTTATAGATTATGGACTTGTAAGAAATGTACTTCTGGCAGAAAATACTACTAAATTTTATAATCAAATATTTTTATATTTTAATTATTATAGATACAGTAGTACTAAAATTGTTTAAAATTAAAAACAATGGTTTTATTGGATTAATAAATTATTTATTTTAATATAAAGTTAATATAAACTTAAAACTAATTCTATTAAAGAGTTTAATCCAATTAAAGAAACTAATTTTTTATTTTAATATTAAATAAAAAATATTGTAAAATAGAAAAGAATATAGATTATGGACTTGCAAAAAATGTATTTTTGCAGAAAATGCTATTAAATTTTAAACCAACAATTTTTATATTGTTTAATTATTATAGTTATAGTATTATTAAAATTTAAAAGGTTAGTTTTATTGGATTAATAAAATATTTATTTTATTATAAAGTTAATACAAACAGAAATTAATTTTATAAAAGAGCTTTACATTAGAAAGAAAATGTACTTTGTTTACTAGAATTATCTGTGTTCACTTATTTTTACTTGTTTATTATTATTTTTTATAGATAAAGTTTGAATGTTTGTTTGAAAAGAATTTGATATATGTACATTAATTTTTTTGTTTTATTAATTTATAAAAAATAATTTTATATTTTAGTTCAAATTTACTAAATCATAATGTTATTTATAATTTTAAAAAATTAATTTTTCTATCCATTCTTTTAAGTTTATTTGATTTTTTGTTCGGGTTTTTAAAAAATCAGGTTTCAAAAATGTAAAGAATATTTTTTATATTTTACTTTTGAGTTGCTAAGAAATTTAAAAGCCAAAGGTACGTATACACTTATGTTTTATTTTTAAATTAGAGCTGAAAACGTCTATTTAAAATTTAATTTTTTAAATGTATAAGCACCCAAAGTTCTTAATGAAAAATTAATAATAAAAACATAACCTCAAATATTATTTTTTTAACTCTACACGCCATTGTATTCATTTGCCCATCGATCTTGCGCCCCGCGCGGGCTGCTTCTTCTGCATCAATTCTTGGATTTTGAAATTTTTAAAATTCAAATTTTGTGCAATTTTATGACATCCGGAAATGTCCTGTCTTCCGCTATATTGGATCTTAATTTGATAGCTGTCGAACCTTCAAACTATGTATTATCGGCCCCACAAGACCGCTCCCCGGAACGGTTACTATTTTATAGCAATTTTGGAATAGGTCCAAAACGCTGGAAGGCTGTCTAGAATCCGCGGTCGCCTTCTACTATCGTTATTGTGTGATTGTAATTAGTATGGCAAGAAATGTTTTTTCTAGTCTATTCTAGAAATTTTTCTACTCGATAACATTCAAAAAGTAAACAATACGTGCATTCCTACATTTAATAAATGTCATTTTAAAACACTAATCAGTGGCACATTAGACGAATTAATTCGCCATGTTATTCAAAATTAAAATTGTAGTTGAAAATTAAATAGCATGTCATTCCTTCTCAAAATTATAATTTGAACCCAATTACGACAACAACATTTTCATCTAAAAGCATCATCTAAAAAGCGTAAAATTTTTATTCCCGAAAATTGGTTCATTATAGGCAATTGCGCATACTATCAGAATGAAGGCATCTTAATCTTATATATGTTCACTTTTTAAAGATGAATTGCTTGTACTTCCTTATTTTATATTTTTAAGCTATCACCAGTTTCGCTTTTACTTTCGCCATCGTCAGGTTTTTTTATGTTACGTATATAAAACTTCACATTTGATTAGAAATTTATCTTCTGAATTTATATGGTTCTATGTTGTATTGCCCTGTTGCAAATTCCACTTTCTATAAACCTGACATAAAAAACAGCTAGTAGTTTTAAAATATATTAAATAAGATACTATATATTTTTTAAATTTTATTTGATATAAAGAATGACCCCCTGCACAATCCGTCGGAAATAATATTTCATTTATCAGGATCTCAGAACAATAAGACCTTTTTGTACGAAATACGAATGTGGTAACCAAATTTATTATGAAATCTTTGCACGCTAACGAAATGAATATAGCGTGCCGTACATTTGGCAAATAACTAATTGAATTATATTTTATAAAATAATTTCTCTTTGCTCTACTCACCAATAGCAAGCGCTCGTACGAAAAACAAGGAAGAGTATATTCTCATCAGTATATAGTTATAACTGTCTGCCTCGACCGGTCTTTGTGTATGGATTCCGCAATTCTATTCTATCATCAAGTGTCTTGTAAATTAATTGAACGTATTTTCTTTTCTTTGCTAAAATCTAAGGAAAAACTCATTGTTATTATTTATTTAATACATTAACTTTATGTGCTATAAAGTTAAAGATTATTTATAAAATGAATTTAAATAACACTGTTGAAAAAGTGCTATGTTATTAAATAGAAAACAAACATTTCTTAATACTAACTTCCCGGAAATCAGAACTCGCAACGCGAACACTCAGATATATTTTCAGTTGAATAATCCGAAATTGATCAAACAGTAATTAGCCTTTAATTTAGTTCACTCAAATAAATTGTACGCATGCTGAACCACCAGCATTCAACATCAGGTACTTTAAAAAATACTATTAACAACTTAATTACATCAACGATAATAAACATCAGATTATTTTAGCTTGTCAATAACTAAAAAAATGTAATCTCAAGACCATATTAAGCAATACGACAATACGCCACACACATAGAGTACCTTCGGAACTTTAACTTCCATTTGAACCAGGAAACCTAAACAAAATCCTCCTAAACTATAGGTAATTCTAGTGTTGTTTGCGGGTCACAGGCATAATTTTAAAACGTCTTCATTCAGTTTTAAAAATTAATTGGTACGCAGAAAGTCATCTATCGTTAGATAGCTTAAGCGTGCTTGTAAAATTATAATTTTTATTAACAAAGTTTTTATCATCACCTAATCCGCTAAATCGTTGAGCTTGATAGATCAATACTTAAGCGGTTTGATTTCGCGTCGTCTACAAACGCACGGAGCACATACTGTTTATTTACGTTCCACCACAGTCAATTTTTAACCCATGTTCAAATTTGATGTTAGACGCGAATAGTGTGAACCACCTTGCCGTTGGGGCACGTTGAATATTGGGGTTCTTTACATCCTAAAATCTGGGGAAGAATCAAGCATTTGATGTCTTCGCTAAAATAATGAAGACCAATTACCTTGAATGAGTTTCTTATGAAAACGCTCTAGAAAATGCTTAAGAGGCACATCAGGAATTCTCCCATTAGAAAGAACCTTTTAAACAAACGTCAATATGCCTGTCACTTAGGTAAAACTTAAAATATTTGATAAATTCTTTTTAAACTTGATAAATTCAAGTTTTTAATGGAAGGCAGGGTGTACAAATGTGCATTGCAGGAGAAGTACACAAGGAATACATGTTGGGTGCTAGATGGGGACTTGTTAGTGTGCTTTTCATAACAAAACTAGGAAAAGAATAAGGCACTTAACGCCTAGGTGAAAACATTTAGGCCTATGAGCTTGTAAGCGTTTCTTATAAAAACGTTCCAGAAGCTGCTTGTTGCACATCAAGGATATTGCTATTAGCAGAAATCATTTACTCAATTTACATTGTTTAAGGGATTTCTGCTATAGATTATTTTGAACCATATAATCTTCCTGGTCAAAAACAGGTTCTACGAATTGGCCTTGCAGAAGGAGTATACCTGTTCACATTGAGTTTAGATGCGTTGTTGTCAGGATATTTCTCATTTCAAAACTAGGAAAATAATCAGAAATTTGATGCTTGCGCCCAAAAATTTATACCAACTAAGTTGAACGCTGTCTCATAAAAACCATCCAGCAACAGCTCTAGAGGCACATCATGGATACTGCTATTAGAAGGAATCCCTTAAACAAGCATCAATATGCTCATTAGGTAGGTAAATTCAAAGATGGGCAATAAATTACATTTAATCATATCAGTTTCCTTATAGAGGACAACATCTACCTATGCACCTTTCAAATGGAGTACATCGCCTTGGTATTGGGGCTCATCCAGTATAGTTGGAGACTTATTAGTATGTTTTTCATACCAAAACCAGGGAAACTATCAAGAATTTGATCCCTACGCCAAATTATTTAGATCATTGGCATGAATGCGTTTTGTTATAAAAGCACTCCAGAAACAGCTAGAGAGGCATATCAGGGATAATGCTTTTAGAAGGAACCCCCTGTTAAACAAGCGTCAATATCCCAATCAGGCAGGTAAATCCTAAGATGGTAAATACAAGATCTACATATACGACTTTCAAAAGGAGTATACCACTTGGGCATTTGGGCACATTTAGGTTAGGATGTACTTCATACCAAAATCAAGAATTTAATGCCTACGCCAAATGATTCAGACCGAATTGCTTGAGCCTGTTTCTTATGAAAACACTCTAGAAACTGCTTTAAACGGACATAAGGAATACTGCTATTAGCAGAAACTCCTTGAACAAACGTCAATATGCCTATCAGGCAGGAAAATCCTGAGATGGTTGATAAATTTCTTGAACCATATAAATTTCCTTGTGGAATACAAGATCTGCCTCTGCGCCTTGCAAGAGGAGTATATCACCTGGACATTGGTGCACATTCACTTAGGATGTTTTTCATACTAAAATTAGGAATTTGATGCCTACGCCAAATTATTTAGATCAAATTTCGTGAGCTCGTTTCTTATGAAAGCACTCTAGAAACTACTTAAGAGGGACATAAGGAAAACAGTTGTTAGCAGAAACCCCTTAGAAAAGCGTCAGTATGCCTATGAAGTAAGTAAAACCTACAATAGGTGATAAATTCCTTGAACCATATAAGTTTCCTTATGGAATACAAGATACACCTCTGCGCTTTGCAAAGAAGCATACCACCTGGCCATTGGTGGATATTCAGGTCAGGATGCTTTTCATAATAAAATCAGGAATTTTATTACTACGTCAAATTATTTAGACCAAAGTGCGTGAGCTCGTTTCTTATGAAGACACTCTAGAGACTGCTTAAGAGGGGCATATGGATAACTGCTATTAGCAGAAACCCTTTAAAAAAGCGTCAGTATGCCTATGAAATAAGTAAATCCTACAATAGGTGATAAATTCATAAATAACCATATAAGTTTCCTTGTGTGGAATACAAGATATACCTCTGCGCCGTGTAAAAGGAGCGTTGGTGCACCTTCAGCTTAGAATGCTTTTCATAGTAAAATCAGGAATTTGATGTCTACGCCAAATCATTTCGACTAAATTTCTTCAGCTCGTTTCTTAGGAAAATACTCTAGGAACTTCTTAAGAGGCACATCAGAAATACAGCTATTAGCACAAACCCCTTAAACAGAAGTCAATATGCCTATTAAGTAAGTAAATTCTGGTTAGGGTGTTTTCATACCAAAATCAGGAATTTGATGCATACGCCAAATCATTTAGGCCAAATGGCTTGACCTCGTATCTTATGAAAAACCTCTAGAAACTGCTTAAGAGGCACATATGAAATGCTGCTCTTAGCGCAAACCCCTTAAACAAACGTCAATATGCCTATCAAGTAAGTAAATCCTAAAACGGGTGATAAATTCCTTGAACCATATAAGTTTCCTTGTGAAATACAATATCTATCTATCTATGCGTCTTTCATACGGAGTCCATCGCCTTGGTATTGGGGCACAGTTAGTGTAGATGGAAACTTACTAGAGTGTATTTTATACCAAAATCAGGGAAAACTGAAGAAGTTGATACGTCCGCCAAATCATTGAAACCAATGATTTAGTCTGAATGCGTTTCTTATGAAAACGATCCAGGAGCTGCGCGAAAGGGACATCAGAGATACTGCTATTAGCAGAAACCCCTTAAACAAATACCAATTTGTCCGTCAGACAGGTAAATCCGAAAATGGGCGACAAATTCTTATGAACCATATAAGCTTCCTGGTGGAAAACAGGATCTCCCAATACGCATTGCGGAAAGAGTATACCCCTTGGCATTGGGGCATGTTAGATGTATACATGTGAGGATGATTTCCATTCCAAAATAAGGAAAAGAATCAGGAATTGGATGCCTACGCCAAACAACAACTAGGTTGAACGCTCTCTCATGAAGGCGCTCCAGACCCTGCTGTAGATGCACATCTGGTGTTAGTAGGAATCCCTTAAACAAGCATCCGTATACCCATGAGGCAGAGGAAGGTAAATATTAAGTTGGACGATAAATTACTTTAAACCATACCAATTCCCTGGTGGAAAACAGGGTCTAACTATGCGCTTTTAAAGGAGTATACTGACTTGGTGCATTCAGTGTAAGTGGAAACTTTTGGGTGTTTTTCTTGCTAAAACTAATTAACCAATTAACCTGAATGCATTGTTTTATTAAACTGCTCCAGAAACTGCTTGAAAGACAAATCAGGGATACTAGTTTCAACAAGAATCCATCAAACAAACATCAATATGCCTATGAGGCAGTAAATCCTAAGATGTGCAATAAATTTCTTTGAACCATACAAGTTTCCTCGTGGAACACACGATTGGCCTATGCGCCTTGCAAAATGAGTATATCACCTTGTCATTTAGGCACATTCAGTGTAGGTAGAGACGTGTTTGATTGTTTTTCATACTAAAACCAGGGATTGAATTAGGATCTTAATGATTACGCCAAATCATTCAGACCAAATGGATTGAACTCGTATCTTATTAAAACGCACTAGACATTGCTTGGGAGGCATATGAGGAATAGTGATGTTAACAGAAACTCTTTATGCTAGCAACAATATGCCTATCAAGTAAGTAGATTCTACAATGGGTGATAAATTCCTTTGAACCAAATAAGTTTCTTGGTGGAACAGAAAATCTACCTATGTGCCTTTTAAGTGGAGATAATCGCCTTGGTATTGGCGCACATTCAGTATAGGTGGGGATTTATTAGGACGTTTTTTATACCAACACCAGCGAAAGAAATCAAAAATTTGATGCCCATGCCAAATCATTTAGACCAATTTACCTGTGAACGTTTATTTATTGAAAACTCTCCAGAAACTGGTAAGAGGCACATCTGATACTGCTAGTAACAAAGTATTCCATTCAAGAAAATAGATTCTAAAATGGGCAATAAATTCCTCTGAACAGAACAAGTCCCCTGGTGGAAAGCAGGATCTGCCTATGCACCTTGTAGGAGACGTGCTCCACTTGGAAATTGAAGCACGTTGAATGAGAACGGACTTGCGTTGAATGAGAACAGACGTTGAATGAGCGTTGACTTGCAACAGGAGACTTGTTGGGATGAAAAACTTGTTGTACTAAAATAAGGGAAAATATCAAGGATTTGACGCCTACGCTAAATAATTTAGGCCAAATAGCTTGAGCTCGTTTCTTATGGCAACGCTCCAGAAATTTCTTAAAAGTACAACTCGGATGCTGCTATTATCAGGGATCCCTTAAACAAACATCAATATGTCATTCGGTCCAGTAAATCCTAAAATAAGCAATAAATTACTTGGAATCATATAAGCTTCCCAGAGGAAGACAAGATCTACATATGCGCCTTGCAGAAGGGACATTGGGCTATGTTCAGTATGCATGGAACCTTTTTAGGGTGCTTTACATACAAAACCAGCAACGGATTCAGGAATCTGACGTCTACCACAAATCGTTTAAACCAATTAGCTTAAGCTCGTTTCTAATAAAAATTCTCCAGAAACTGCTTGATAGGCAAATCAGAGATACTGCTAGAAGTAGCAAGAAGTAGCTAGAAGTAGCTGCTAGAAGTAGCTAGAAGTAGCTAGAAGTAGCTAGAAGTAGCTGCTGGAAGTGCTAGAAGTAGCTAGAAGTATCAGGGAGATAAATCCTAAAATAAACGATAACGTTCTTACACCCATCTCAGTTTCGTGGTGGAACACAGGATATACATATGCAGGAGTACACGACTTTTGCATTGGAGCACGTTCAGTCTAGATGGAAAATTGTTGATATGCGTCTCATACGAAACCAAGGGATAAAACTAGACATTTAATGGCTTCGCAGGGATACTGCTAGTAACAAAACCTCCTTAAGTAAGCATCAATATACCTATTAGAGATAAAGCCTAAAATGGGAAATAAATTCCTTTGAACCATACAAGTTGCCTGGTTGAAGACAGGATCTAGCTATGCGCCTTCAAGAGGAGTACACCACATTGGCATTGGTGCACGTTCAGTATGGATGGAAACTTGTTGGAGTGCTTTTCATACAAAAACCTGGGAAATAGTGGGAAACAATGAGAGATTTTATGCCTTCGCTAAAATTATGACGACCAATTAGCTTGAACGCGTTTCTTATTAAAACGCTCCAGAAACTGCTTAATATGCACACCAGGGATTCGGCCATTAAAAGGACCCTTTTGAACAAACATCAATATGCCTACACAAGTTTCCTGGTGGAAGACAGGATGTACAGACAGGAGCTCGTTTCTTATGAAAACACTCTAGAAACTGCTTAAGAGGTACATAAGGTATACTGCTATAAGCATAAATCCCTTAAACAAACAAACCTTGAATCATATAAGTTTCCACAACTTCAAGGAATTTATCTACCTATGCTCCTATCAAATAGCCATATATCACCTTGGCATTGGGTCATATTCAGTGTAGGTGGATACTTGTTACTGTGCTTTTCATACCAAAATCATGAGTATTCTTTGGCATCGGGTACATTTAGTGTAAGTATATAATTTCAGGATGACTTTTATTCCAAACCCAGGAAAAAATCAGGAATTAGATGCCTACGCCAAACCATTAGGCTTGAACAATTTCTCATGAAAATCCTCCAGAAACTACTCGATAGGCACAACAAGGAAACTACTATTAGCATAAACTTCTTGAACAAGCAGCAATATGCATATTAAGCAGGTAAATCCTAAGATGGACGATAAATTCCTTTTGACCATACAATTTGGAAGACAGGATCTACCTATACGCCTATCAAATGGACTATTATACCACCTTGGCATGGGGGCACATTTAGTGTAGGTGATACTAAAAACAGGAATTTAATGGCTACGCCTAATCATTTAGACTAAATTACTAGAGCTCGTTTCTTATGAAAATGCTCTAGAAACTGTGTGAGAGGCACATGAAGAATACTGCAATTGCCCCCTTATTCATACATCAATATGCAAATCCAAGAATGGGTGATAAATTCCTTTGAACCAATAAGTTTCCTGGTGGAACACAAAATCTACCTATGCGTCTTCCAAAAGGAGTATATCGCCTTGGTATTTGCGCACATTCAGTGAAAGTGGAGGCTTGTTGGGTTTTTCATACCAAAATCAGGAAAAAATTAAGAATTTGATGCCTACGCCAATTCATTTAAACGAATTAGCCTAACTGCATTTCTTATGAAAAAGCTCCTGAAGCTGCCCACGAGGCACATCAGGGGGGATTACTATTGACAGAAAACTCTTAAACAAATAGTAATGTGCCTAGGAGGCAGGTAAATCTTAAAATGGCCTATAAATTTTTTCAAGTTTCCTGATTGAAGACTATACGCCCAGCAGAAGGACTATACCGCTTACCATTGGACCGCATTCAGTGTAAGTAGATACTTGTTAGGATGATTTTGTTCCAAAACCTGGAAAAACTCTGCAGAACCCCAGAAAAAAACCCTGCATGAGCACCCTGCAGAATCTGCACAAAAGGCACATCAGGGATAGTGCTATCAGCAAGAACCCCTTAAACAAACAGCACTATATCTATTAGGCAGGTATATCCTAAGGTGGGCTATCAAAATTCCTTTTAACAATACGAGTTTCCTGGTGGAAGTCAGGATCTACTTATGCGCCTATCAAATGGAGTATACCACTTTCGGTTGAGGGCACAGTTAATGTAGATGGAGAGTTGTTCGGGTGTTTATCGTATCAAAACCAGGTAATATATCAGGAAATTGATGAGCACGCCAAATCATTTAGACCAAATAGCTTGAGGAAATTCTTATGGAAACATTCTAGGAACTGCTTGTTGGACGCATCTGGAGTACTGCTATTTACAGAAAAGCCCCTTGAATGTACATCAATATGCCTTTCAGGCAAGTAAATCTTACAATGGGTGATGAATTCATTTGAACCATATAAATTTTCTGGTGAAACATAAGATAGACTTATGCGTCTTCCGAAGGGCGTATATCACCTTGGTATTGGGGCACATTCAGTGTGGATGGAGACTTCTTAGGGTGTTTCTCATACCAAAACCATTGAAAACCTTTATATCCACGCCAAATCATTTAGACGAATTAATATGAATGGACTTTTTATAAAACCCCTCTAGAAACTGCATAAGAAGTATATCACTAATACTGCATTTAGCAGGATCCCCTTAAACCAACATCAATATGCCTGTCAGGCAGGTAAATCCTAAGATAGACGATAAATTCCTTTGAACCGTATAAGTTCCCTGGTGGAATCTAGTATCTACCAAGGCGCCTTTCAAATAAAGTATGCCGCCTTAGCATTGGGGCATATTCAGTGTAGGTCGAGACCTTTTAGGTTGTTTTTCACGCCAAACCCAGGGAATGAACCAGTAACTTGATGCCAACGCCAAAGCATTTAACCTCGAAAGAGTTTTTTTATGAAAACGCTTTAGAAACTGTTTGAGAGGCACATCAAGTATCCTGTTTTTAGCATTAACCCCTTAAACACACATCAATAAGCCTATCACGCAGGTAAATCCTAGAATAAGCGATAAAGTCCTTCAAGCCATACAAGTCTCCTGATGAAGACAGGGTGTACCTATTCGACTCGTAGAAGGAGTATATTACCTTCCATATAACGCACGTTCATTATGGATGGAAACTTGTTGGTGTTTCTTTCATACTAAAAATAAGGAAAAGGATCAAGGAGTTGACGCCAACGCTAAATCATTCGGATCAATTGGTCTGACCTCAATTGGTTGCTTTTGCCTGAGCTCAATTAGTTGCAATTGGTTGCGGATCAATTGGTTGCTTATAAGAACGCGGAGGAAATTGCTTGAGAGGCTATTAGCAAGAACCCCTTATAGAGGTATCAGTATGCTTATTAGACGCGATCTGTCTGGGGAAGAAAAATTACAAACAATAGTAAGTGTCATGACGGGACACAACTGTCTGATAAATCACCTTAACACCATGAAACTAATAGAAATAGCCGCATACTAGGAATGTGAGACGAATAAAGGAAACTCCCAACTTGTATTGTGTTAATGCAAAGCCAATACAACTCATAGACGCAATAAATTTCAGACAAGTAAACTAGACCCAGATGGGATCTACATATTGGGCTTCTTTAAGAACAGAGTAGTTTTTGCCAAAGGAGTCACAATAGTTCTTGATATTCTCATTATTTCGGGATAATCTACATTGTGTTCGTCATGGAATGTTACAACTGTTCTAGTAATTTAAGTCAAATTTAAAACATGAAACTTAAAGGCAAAAATTGAAAAAACGTAGCAAGTTCTATCAGTACAAAATACTCCTATAAACAAAATGCATTAAATTCATTATTCATAAAACTTTTTATGCAATAAACACTTCAAAATAAATGGTTAGTCGAATATTTCACTTTAAAATAATTCTATCGTTCTAAACTGGTTGTGCTGAGTTATGCTCTATACTAAAATAAGATCTCGGGCGAAACTTTACACTTTAAAAGTTTTGAAAGCAAATTTAGAAATCATAATAATGCTCGCACTCTCGACAATTCGGTTGTTGCGCGTATCTCTGTTCTTATAGTTACTATAAAGTTATAAACAAGCCCACAAAAGCTAACCACTTTTCTTGTAGAACAATGTATTATGCACAAGAACACATTGTTGCCACAATTGCTAATAATATTGCGATAATATTGTTTGAATGTTATTAAAAAAAAAGTAGAGGGAATTGGGGAGTTCCAGATATTTACCACACATCAACAAAACCGGAGCGTTCACCAGTACCATTACATATACAGTAAGACCCCGTTTAACGCTGTTTCGTTTAGCGCTGTTTCGGTTTAGCGCTCTTTTATTTCAACCCGGGGAT
>WYDF02163133.1:0-31640 GCA_009867245.2 Adranes taylori
AATCGATAGAATTTAGTATTCACGAACGGAATTTCTAGTCGGATTATTTTCATTACTAGCATCAGCTAAATAACGAACCTATTTCTTAATTTAACAGAGAGCTCATGTAAACAAATTAGCGCTTATATATTTTTTTACTTACATCTAAAGTGGAGTTACATTTAATGCTTATAATACAAAACCTTAACAGTAAGTGTTCATATACTATATAAAATATTAACAATTGTACAATTGTCATCCATATATATATATATATATGTATCTATATATATATACTATAATTATTAAATATGATTTTTTATTATATTGCATTCTTTTTTTAAATTTAAATACACACAGCATCTAAGCGTATGCGGTATTGAAAAACCGCTATGAGCAAAAATTTATTACAAAATTCGTGTGTAAGACACACTGTTATACACACACGACTAAATTACTTTTGTTTCATTACTTGCAATGAGTAAAAAGCTATAATTTTGGCACGTTCATTTTTTTCTTTCATCTTTATTATTATTTTGATAAGTTATTCGCTGGTCCAGTTCTTATTAAAGTTAAGACTAATTAATCCGAATTGATTCGAATTAATAATAGGACCATACAGTTACTACAACATTTTTCCGGAATAAATGTTAATATGTACATTTTATTTTTAAATTTTAGAGCACCATTTCGAAATTATCAGAGTGAACTGCAAGAACTATGACTATTTTTCTTTTAAACATTCATTAAAAATAGATTTCTTTATATACCATCCAATAAAACAATTTAAAATTTACTTAAAGACGAAAACCTACTCACAACTAAACGATAAGAATCAATTAAGAATAAAATACGAGAATTTTTATTTTAGAAAATTTGCTCTCTTTGAGAAAACTAACACTAGTAAAGATTCTTATAAAAATCGTCCATGAAATTACAATTTTTATGATTATACAGATTTTATAAACAATTTACACCAAACATATTTACTGCCATGTACCAAAAAATAAAGAGATGAATTAAATATAATTCAATGCAAGCAGGATAGCTTAGTCAATAAAGTATACAAATTCAAACTGCATTAGAATTCTATTATATTGTCGCATACAAACGGTACGCGATGTATCAATTTTGTGTCTTATGAGCATAATATGTTCCAATAATTTTTAATTATTTCGTTATTATTAGATTGATCAAGTTAGTATCAATTTGACAATTAGTCAATTGCACAATCTTTGTAAATAAGTTTAGAAACACACAATTACCTTATGTGAAGATGAATTAGACTTGATAATTTTATGTTGAAAAAGATTTAACCGTATGTTGAAAAACAATGTTGAATAATAAGTTTGTAGATAAAATTATTTATAGTAATTATGTTAACTATTTTCATTTTATTAGGCTTTAAAATTCAAGGGCAAATTTTTCCGAGGCGGTGGCGAGTGTAACGAGGAACTATGTCCTCGTTCTAATTTAGTTCTATGGTAGATAGTTTTGTACGCTTGATACTTTAAATCCTTTAAATAATTCAGGATGACTAGATTGTATGAAATGTAGTAATTCCGTAAGTAGTTTGTTTACTAGACAAACTAGTTAGAAAAAAGACAGTCCTCTACGGGCAGGTTTACCGTAAATAAGTTTTATAATTCAAATGTAGAAATAATCATGTATCGTTAATTAAACTCTATAGTATTTAATTAAACCTTACTAATCTGTGGCCGCCGACCGATGTAGCATGGGAGTAGGAACACAGGTGACGAGCTAGCTAGGGGGAACTAAGAAAGCAATAAAAGACACACATCTCTCAGAGGAAAAAAACAATCGATAATAAGAAATTCTAAGCTGTAGAGTGAATCCCTGCCAGTCCTCGTTTTGAAAATAAAATCATGATTAATTAACTAATAAAATAATCTTTAGAAGTTCGGCATGGAAAATAATATTCGTTAATTCTTTCGTGTATAAAATTATACCCCGAGTCTAGTGAGTAAAAATAAATTGAAATAAATTAATAAGGCAACGGTGTTCAATTCTGAACTTTGTTATGGTAGGAACAAAAGATCTGTAAGCAAAATAATTTTATAAATAATTGGGGAATTTATTTGACGAAACTTCAACGCAATGCTTATTCATCTATTTGCATGTAGTAATTGAATACAAATATTAATTAGATGAGACGTTATTTATTTGGAATGCATGAATAATTATTGTTTATTTGCATGTAATATTAAGCAAATCATCATTAATGTAGTTAGTTGACTTTATGCATCTCTTTAATTCAAACAGCTGTGACAGGTGTTCTGAAAGATACAGCTGCATCCGGTTCTGAGAAAAACATGTTCATGGTTGTATTAATTTGTACAGTTGTAATCTAGGGTCTCGGGTTAGACTAGAATTCTTCGCGAGTCTATAATGGAACATTTCGGGGACTTGCTTAGAATAATTCTGAAATGAGTTGTCATAGGGTTTATTAGTACGCGATTAGTTCCAACCTAAAAGGTATATAAGTATTCTGTGATTACTTGTGACACTAGCATGTAAGATTTGATACTTATTATTATGTACAAGGTGCTGATCGAAGAAGTAACTTAAGAATCAAAATTAGGAATTAAGATGTTTTAATCAACTCTAACTAAATTAATCCACAAGTAATCAGTCGATACGAGAACCAAATAGGATTTTAATCTCAACACATATGTAATGTGTAGGACAAAGCAAGTGAAACGGGTGAAAGATGAAACTCCACATGAATCTGAATACCATTACGATTTCTAAAAGGTACAAAAACTTAACTTAAAAATTGTTATATTAAATGGTATATAACTATTTAGAAATTTGTTCATAAGCTGATACACTCCATCTAAACAAAAAAATATGATTAATCTCTCAAAAATCTTGTCTAATAATATTAAATACACAGGCTAAAAATCATTTACCATTCGAAATATCTCTATAGTGTTCGGAACTTATTATAATGATAGATTCAATCTGTGCATACTATATTAACTTAAATCGAAATTGTTAAAATAGCGTTTAAAAATTAGAAATATTCTCAACTGTTTTGACTTCAAATTAAAAAAAAAACATACGGCATAAAACAATTTATAGATTATAAAAAACAGATAACAATACAGTATATCTAATTTGTAATGATAGAATGTGAAATCTCAACACTGGCAGTTAATTACAGGTACATAAGAATACAAGCAGTATTCGCTAATAAAATATAAATTAATAGTAAACCCTTGAAAACTTTTGGACATTCAATATCATTAGAGATCTATATAGGTGGTTATTGCTCTCGTTAAGTAAATATTTGGTGATCAAAATTTAAACGCTATTTTAAGACAATTTACGCTCACCTGGTATTCCTACAGTCTTATCATAATTTGTAGCTGACACATAAACATTAATAATCATTAAAATCTCAATATTACCTTCGAATTGTACAAGTATTAGCAAATTATGTGAAAGCTACTTCTTAAATCTATGGCCATTCCATAAGTTATCATCTATATAGATCTACATTCAGGTATCAGTGAAAACAGAAAATGGTAATAGTTTAAAAGCCATCAGAGTCAATCCGATGAAAATATTTTTGGAAAGCTAAAAATACATAAAAGAATAATATAAATACCCATTCAGCATAAAATGAACGAACTGAAGATTTTATCAGGAATCACAACATAAAATTTATAAAAATGTTTTTTGTTTAAAATTAAAACAGTAATTTTAATAATATTTTTAATTTAACATATTACTAAATGTGTTCATGCGTTCTATTTTCTAGGCAGATGTCAGTTTTTCAGGCCGAAATATATTCAATTCGACAATGTGCACAGGAAGATACAACTAGAAAATTTAATAAATGATAGTCAGGCGACACCTCCAAGCGCTACACTGGTACATTCTAAATGGTTTTTATCGATGTAACCTCAGACAATGAGACCTAATTCAAAAATGGATAATCCAAAACAAAAATCTGAGATGTACCCGCCATCAACAAAAAAAAAAACAACAGCAACTGCTGAAGCGACACCAAACAAATCCGTTATAACATCATCACCTTTTTCTGCTCAACTATAGGAAATGTTAAATCTAATGCGGAAGCTAGCCACAGCAGAAACCTTTAATCCATATGACGTTACACCAATGAAGAAACGAATAAATCCTATTCCAGTTACTATAAATATTGAAATACAACAACGCGTCAAACAACTAAAACAAAACCTAAAGGAAAGCAACTGATGCATATGACAAAGAAAGTAGATACTACAACACAAATTTGTTGTTTCACGCGCTAGATTCTAAGAGTCAGACTTCTAATAGACGGAATAGAACACCTCTCATGCGGGTCAGCGAACCTGAAATGGCGATATTAGCGATGGATATATTTGCGATATTTGTGTGCCTTTATTACCCATTTGTGACTTATGATTCAGATGATGAGAATGCTGCTAACAAGGCGAAAATATCTAAATGATCCATGCCTGATACAAATGGAGACATGCAACCACGTTGTTACTCAGTCGTTAGAGGACACGTTATTCAGTATTCAAACGAAACCTAATTTTGATCTTGAGGAATTTTTGTTAACGTGAATCCTACTCAAAAAGTACCAAGTGTAGTGTGATCGCGATCATCTCATTTACATTGATGAATTCACTGCTTGACATTTCCACGAATGACGATAAAACTATTTGAGGAATGATCATGACAGTTAGGATAAAATCATTCAAAAGACTTTATAGATATGAGCAGTCTCACTAAAGAGTAACTCTCGTTATACATCACATTGTTCTCTGAATTTCCATATGGATAAAGGTTGAGAACCCAATATGCCAATTCTGCAAAATAAATATAGAAACGTCAAAACACATTATGTGTGAATGTCCTACAATATATAATCGCAGACTTAAGACACTTCGGAGATACGACAGTGAGAATCGTAAAATTCTGGGAACAGCACCCGAAAGCATTCCTAAGGTTTCTTAGAGAACTAAAACCGCTTTAAGACGAAAGAAAGATCGATTGAGTCAAGTGTAACTTTGTGGTAATCCATGATGAGATCAATTGGAAGTGTTTTTACTTCGTTACTACCACGTATAGTACAATTGTTAAAGTTGTGAGTATAGCTTCAACCCTTTCGGGTCATCTTCAGACATACAGGCTAGGGGTTCTAGAATTCTATTATTGGGGAGTTTTGGTGACCATATTGGGGCTACGAAGGTTTGGACAAAGTACAAGGGGAGTATAGTCTGAGTGCCTGAAGATGACGCAAAAGGATTGGAACTATAGTCACAATCTTAACAATTATACTATACGTGGTAGTAACGAAGTAAAAACACTTCCAATTGAAAGAAAGATCTTTTAGATCGAGATGGCAAAGAGATATCTCCTCAAACAATCTTACATAATAATAACCACATTTAAAAATTTAATAAAATGAAACTTTTTGGAAGTGATTTTAATTGTTTTTATTTCAACTTTCGTAAGGTCACCACAACGTTGATATTATACTCAATGGGAATTATATCATTCATTTAATTAAATTATAGCTTCGTAAAACTACCATAATGGTATTGACCCGCAAGCTCCTGAACTATAATGAATTCCTAAAAATAAAAGAGAAGAGAGCAAGTTAACAGATAAGGCATTCATTAAATAATCGGTTTATATATTGATTTAGTACTGTACTTATATAATATATTCTGGACAGATATGACTTCAAGACAATACATGTCATATATTATAGAAACACATCACCTTTTGGTCATCATTATAAAACTAATACTACATGAAAAGAATGGAATCTTAATAGTTAAAGGTGCATTTATGTATGATTAAAGATTTTTTTTTCTTTTTTTTTATTTTTTTGCGCTACATGCTACATATAGGAATGTTAAATTAAAGCCGTTAACGATGAAAACGCTTATAATATTGGACGCAACTTATATAACGTCAGTTTGTTCAGTTTTCTACGAACGGCCGAACCTAAATCTAAATTTTAATCCTAATATAACCTGAGTTTGAAGGGCCTAACCTATAAAACGAACCAGATGTTACATTTCGTTTATTTGTTTGATAACTTGCATACCTATTAATACACCCCTTCATCATTTATTCATAATCAAACAAGCTGATAACCCTACAATAAACAAATAGTATACAAAAGTAATAACATAATCTACAAAAATTAGAATTTATCCTTTCTGTTTTAACGAAATCATATATAATGTTCTATACATTTTTTTTAAATTAGTTTCTTTACACCTACATTTATAATCATGATTACTTTAATAAGACATACATTATCAAATTTGTTTTATACAGATGGCAGTACCGACAGCTGAAAACTCCTCCCATCTCTTAAGAAGAGCGCAAATGAAATTACCTCGCCTTAAAATTTTAAAAGGACAACAGTAACTAAATTAAAAAGTTACCGGCTTTTAAAATATTAAGCGCACAAAACACAACTATCTTATTACAAAACATCTTATTAATATTGTTTGTTTTTTTAACTTCGAACTGTTGCAATTTCAAATATTTATCTTTATATAACATTAACTACGAATTAGAGATATGGAATTGATTGATTTCAATTTGCGATGAATTGGATTCTAGGATAGGTCTATCCAACTAGAAAAAGCATGAGGTGGTTTGTAATGCTTTAGATCGATGGTTTATTCCTCGATTACCAATAATAAATTTTTCAACCTGCTACACTCTAAAGCAATTATAAAAAAATAGATATGTACATCAAATTTTTATAAAAATATATGAAGTAAAATGAGAAAATTTTGGTGATTTTATGTTTAAAATTTTGGTGTATATGCGTAAGTAGTATCAGTATAAAGAAGTACTGCTTTAAAATAAGTACTCGTCGCTAGTAAAATTTATATTAATATACGAGAATAGTATTAGAAGTACCCGACATGACTTATAAATGGCCGTTATTGTTTGAAAAGAATGACTATGGTAGAAGGTACCATCCCTTTAAAGCTTATGCTTAACGACACAACGTTATTCAGTACTCCTATTTCTTTGGCAGCAACGGAAAACAAGTAATACAATTGCTTTCATTTGATAGGTCCCAATCCAACCACTATCAGAGCGGAGCTAAATTCTACTCTGGAGGAGTCTCCTCTATCGTTTACAACAGTGAAATAATGAGTGGCAGAATTTAAACGAGGCGATACTGGCTGCCAAGAAGAACATCGCAGTGATCGACCAAATGAGATGATACGCCAGAAATCAGAAATGGTGAAGAAAATCCACAAAATGGTACTGGATGAATTGACTGAAAATTTAAACATGAGAAAGTTGTGCGCAAGATAGGTGCCGCGATTACTCATAATGGAACAAAAGCAGCATCGTGATAATGTTTCAGTTGAGTGTTTCATAAAATTTCACAGCAGTAAAGCAGAGTTTTCGCGTCGACACATAACCATGGATGAAACATGAAACGAAGGAACATTCAAAACAATGGACTGAAAGGGAAGACTCGACTCCGAAGAAGGCGAAGACAGTTCCATCTGCAGGCAAGGTTATGGCGTAAGTTTTTTTTTGCGCGTGGGATAATTTTTATTGATTATCTTCAGAAAAGAAAAACAATCAGTGACGAGTATTATGCGAATTTATTGAGAGTTAGGGTTCGAATTGCTTCCTTTATTCATTAGGTTCGTCAGCCACTCTATTCCTCAGGTTTAACGCTCTCAGATTATTTTTTGTTTCCAAACTTTCGAGATTCTCACTATAAACTGAGTATCGAAGCTATCGCTGGGAAAAGTGTATTTGAGCTAAAAGCAGATAATGTAGAGAAATAAATATGTTTTCCCATGTTTTTTGTATTTTCTTTATTAGGTCGGTTACTTCTGGGACTACCCTCATAAGCTATAGTCTAATTTTAGATTTTTTTTAAATTAATATTTACTTCTACATACAAGACTTAGTACAGACTAAGTCTACAAGACTTAGTACAGACTAAGTCTTGAACACAAAGTCAAAATTTGTAATATGGATAGTGCCGTGAACATTTATATCATTTTCAAGTGAATAATAGTAAATAGCAGAATTAAAAGAGGCAAATGGCTGTAAGTAGCGTAAAGGCCACCACTGTCTAAAAATGATATGGCCGCTGCAATATATTTGCAATTTTATAGTAGAGGGAAAAAATCAAAAAATATATCATATAGAAGGACTATATGAAAATTGTGAAGCAAATCTGACTGGTAATTTCTTAATAAAGAAAAATTAAGTTTCTTACATTTATTTTCCAGATCTACATATACTAACTAACCAAGAAAAAAGACCCACCTAAAAAATTATCTGAAGTATGGTTTTATTATAATTGTTGGATAGACCTGTTCTTATAGATAAGGAAGTGATGACGATATGAGAGGAAATTTTAATCAAACAGAGACATTACAGTCACTTTAATGTCTTAATTTAGCTAAGCAAACCCTGCTGTAACAATATGTTAATTACGATTTATACCTACTAGTCAGGCCCGAGGATTTAAAAAACAAATTGCACGCACATGTTAGGCACTTGAATATTTGTTTTGTCCAGTAACACTGAGTTAACGGACAAATATTTCGTTAGTTTCGTTATACTGTTTTTATATTGTATTTTTTTTCGGAAAAGACGTTATTGTACCTTTTAATTATACAAATACAGCCCATGTTATTTGATCGCTAAACAAATTATGCTTTATAAGTTAAAAAAATCGTATCTACGTACTGCAAATTTAAACGCAAGTTTAATAACAGAAACGGAGAAAATTACCTATATATCTTAGAAAGTAAGGCTAAATGAAAAACTTAAATTAAAAAACTATCACAACCTTGCATGGAAGAATTTGGCAATTTCCAACACATATATTGTAATAAAGTTTTTTTCTCTTTTGCAACATTATGACACAAAACTGTCTTTGGTATCTAGTGTCAAGTGTACTAAGATAAGAAATGGCAAGAGTCGTGCAGTTTGACTTAAAGCTGTAAGACAGAATGTAGTCGATGTAACACCATTTTATATTTCCGTTATAAAAAGAATTTTAAGCAATGAATTCCAGTTATAACACAATATATTTCTCCGATACTTTTTCACAGTCGGATCAATTTAAAATATATTTCAAAAAATTAAATTTTTGTGATCGACATTTATTTTGATAATGCAACAAACTTTGTTGATTTCGTCCTCCAATCCTCATAACACCATCCGGCTCGAAGGACCAATATTTGTTAGATTGATTGTACGTTGTTGTTTAATTTGTATATTTGGTTTATTTTACAATGATTATTTAGCAGAATGTATATTGACAAATATGTAAACTTAAAAACATTGTGCCAGTATGGAAAATTACCAACACCAATTGTCATCAGAATTTCAGCAAATTAATATAAATGTATGACAATGATTTTAAGATAAAAATCCAAACGTGAAAAAAATAAACTAGCTTCAATAAAATAACAGGAATTCACTGTATAAAGGAACGTTGATACAATATGCCAAGATAATTTGTACTGCACGTCATTAATAATTCGTATAATATTAACCTTAAATACGTAAAAAAAAACAAACAAACTAGAATCAAAGCGTACGGTAATGTAACACAAAATAATACTTTAACATACAAAGAGGAAAGTATATATTGCACAGTTGCGGATGTACTGAGTCACACAACAAAGCTAATAATACTAATTGATTATTGACTAAAGCCTGTCCTCCTAAAAGTTAAGTAACTTTTATTTTTATTAAGTATTTAATAACCCATCAACCTCTTAAGACTTAGATTCATTATTTTAGGTTTTAGTTTTTTTTTTTATTTTAATTTTTTTTCTTGCGCTAATTTTAAAAGCTCTCTGATCAATTAGGAAATAAGTTAAACATAAACAACTAACCAAATAATATTAGACTAAATAAAATATGTTATAATTATCGTCTTAGTTAAACGTATTAGAAATATTGATATTTTTGATTAGAATACAATATAATGTTCCAAATATTTTTAAATTGACAATATTCGGTTGTAAATTTCTAGTCTAATATTATTTTATAAGTAAAAAAATAATATAAGACGGCCTAGTATCGCATTTCTTATGTTGTACGTATGTATGCATATATTTATTTATATGTTAATAATACATATGTTATGATCGATCTCTTTAAAGCTTAAAATACATCCATAAAATATTTGTGGGTAAATTTCAGACCACAAGGCGCACCGCCACACGAGTTCTATTTTAATTTACAATTGGAAAAGAATATGTTTAGAAATTTATTTAGAGAATATTGTTGCGTTATTGTTTATTAACAAGTTTTATTTTTTAATTTATGTAGAGGCACATAGATTGGTATTAATTTTTATCCTTATTTTTATATAGATGTTATAAAATATAAAAAAAAAAACCGAAAATCTGACTACAGGATGCAAAGTTAAGCTAAAGCGTGGTTATTAGAAGTTTTTTTATCTTTTCAATGTTTTATACAAATAATTTTATCGTTTAATAAAACGCCATACTGTTATGATTTAGTAAACCCTAGAAGTTTTATGTAGTATTTGTTTTTTTTTTTCCCTTAAAACTAAATTCAAACTAATAAGTATAAAAAGTGGTTCAAATTTTGGCAATATCCTTACGTAATAAGAAATGTTTCATTATCATCAAAAATAATTTGATAATCAAAGCGTAATTAGTTATATATAAACTTGTCATTTATATCATTAAATGATATGGCTAGAAAATAATTTTTCTTTTGTAACACACGCTTTGGCATATAAAGTCTTTAGTTACGATGCTACAAGTGTCTATAAAGTGGTTTTTTGTTTTAGCAAAATCAATTCTTGCTTTTAAATAAAAGAATTTTTTATTTACTTTAATGATATGTAAATCTATACAATCAGAATTTTAATGGTTTTTATATAAAATTGTATCACAATCTTATTATTGATACAAGATATTTTGTCTTTTTCGTTATTTATAACACGACAGATACTTAATTTTCTGCCACTACACGCTATTTAAAACTATTTACGCGTACACGCAAATTTATATCAAAGCAAAAATAAGGTAATTTATTTATCAAGTTATTTCAAAAATATGTTTATATTGCTCGATTTATAGCAAACTATACTAAAATATCAATAGAAAAAACAAAGAAATTTCAAATTTAAATTCGTTTAGAAATTCCACAGATGAGGTTCATTTAGTATCTCTGATTCGGATGATTCGGAAGGCGTTAAAGTTAAAAGTTAATGCAATTTAAATGTCGAAGAAAACATGGAAACTTTTTCTCAACACTGGCGTAAAATATACGTACAAAAATCGTCATATATTCTGTAATAATATTCCTATGAAGTTACTTATAATTAACTACGTATAAAGAAATGTTATGGAATGTTGCAAGCACATGTACATGATTTGTACAGACGAGCAGAAATTATCAACCAATAGGAAGAAATCAAATTGCTCTGATCATGGCCAATTAAATTAATAAAGCTATGCGTTATATGGCCGAACCAAAGAGCGAAAGCAGCTGTTTTTTTTTAGTATATATGGTTATTTCCTTTACAGGCCACGTTTGTTTTCATTATTCATAAATTGTTAAGAAATTTAGAAGTAAAAACAACAGAGAAACTGCGAACGGCTCAAAGGGTGATACAGAAGAAAATGTGAAGCATTTGCCGTAGAAATCGAATGTTCAAATAATAGCGATTAAAGTCGACTGTAGGATGGACATGGGACAAGGAATATTATAGCGCTATGATGCGCTTCGAAACAAAAAGCACCCACCCACACGATGGAACGACGATATAAGGAGAATCGAACCGAATGAGACTAACACAAGATTAAGAAAACTTCAGGAGGTTTATACTTAGCAGTGGACCTAACTGGGTCGACTAATGATGAAATGAAAATAATCCTACCGTACTAAAAAGTTAACTTATTCTCTAAATTATATTCTAATAAATTTAACTAGTCTTAAATCTTAGAATTAGATCGCAGTTCATCAACAAGAAACAGCCACATTCCTTTCTAAGGAGGGTCGAGCTCACGGTCCTACAATTCTACAGCTCTAATCAAACGGGAGGGAGTTTTCGAAAACTCAAAAAGTTTTCGAAAAGAATACAAGTAGCTAGTATACGGAAAAAATAAATGAAGAAATATTTAGTTTAAAATCTTCATCGTTCATTTAATAAGTGACCCACTCAACAAAAATTTCCGAGAAATCTGTATAATCCATATTTTCTTGAACCCAACCATAATTTCCTTCAAAGAATCCATTAGATTTGACGTGTTTATAAAATTTCCAATCGGTGGTTTTATCCCAGCCATTCTTGCAATTGGAGACTCCACCTTCCTGTTATAATATATAACTTGTATCCATCGTACGAACATTCTAAACATACTATATAAACAACCTGTGTTCTTTTCTCTGTCATTAATTATAAATAAAATTCAATTTATCGAAAAAATTGATTTTGCTAATTTATGAAACTGAGTAAGACAATGCATGTATTAATTAATGCAGCAAGTGAATTGATTCAGTATTATACATATGTCAAAAAATAATGTGAAACTAAGAAAACGTTTAGTTATTTCAAAAAATGCATTTTACATGCAAAAATGCAAGAGTTATTTATAAAAATTAAGCGCGGAACACCAAAAGTATTATTACAAAGTCTTCTACAATCTAAGGCAGATATGCCAATGTCTCTAAATACCAAGTTATACAATATATGTTTCTTAAATATATATATATATATAAATATGACATACTATGTAATAGCGTTAATATTAAATTTGCTCTTAAAATTTCTTTTTTTATTTTATTTATTTTTTTACTTGAAACACAAGTGGCACAAGTGAATCACAATACTAAAATAAATACTACAGACCTTTTTGTTTTCTTTTAATATTATTATTATTACAATTTTGTCTCAATTACTATTAAATTGGTTAAAAAATTTCAGGCTAAGTTATTAATTATTAAATAATTGTTTTTTTAATATACATTGGCGTTTAATATAAACTCGATTAATTGTATAAGTATTCATCATTTTTTTTTTGTAATTACTAAAACACTTAGCTATTTCTCATTACAATTCTGACACTTGTGCGGTCGAAATTATAAAAATGTTTTAGTATTATTCTGAAGTGTTGATGAATCACAGTAATTCGAGCAACGTATAACATTTATATATTCCTTGATATTAGTGATGTTACACTGTAAATATTTTCCTTATGTTCACGTTTACAATAATGTACAATATGCTGTACAATTCGAGCAATAGAAAATGAAAACTAAAACTGGTTTAGGTTAGCAGAAAAAAATTAATAATATATGTAACAAAAAACCTGTGAATCGCTCAAATTATAACAGTTTTATCGTATATAAAATTGGCATCCCAATACGTGCCAATAAGAACAAGCCACACTTTAGATAAACATTCACTTATTAATTTGTGCATAATGCTATAATATTATTCCTTAAAAATATTTATATTCATTATATTTATGACTTAAAACTACAAATATTTTTTGTCGTTTTCATTTTACGGTTTATAAACAAATTCTAAACTACATTGATTCTGAAGGTACATAATATCAGACACATAATATATTTAAAACTAGAATCACGGCACGAACAACAATGGCTTCACATTTTAACAGCGCCTAGAATGGTTTGTCAATATCTAAATTAGATCAACAATTCATGGAAAGTTTTAAACAAGGGACAACTGTTTTATATCTTTATATCATTAAATATATAAATAACTTCTTTTAACCTAAACTAATTAATGATTTCTCTTAAAAGTAGGTTGTTCTACTAAGAAAATAATCGAATATATAATAAAATATGGTAACGTTCGTAAAAGGAATTCTGGTATCCAAAAAAAAAAAACAAACTTTGTACAGTAGAAGATTAAATAAATCACAACTAACGCTGTTATACCAAAAACCAACTAGTACGTCAAAGATGTTTGTTACTTTTGCAAATTTAACTCATTTGAAAACATGCAATAAAAATGTTGTTAATAATGTTATATTGAATGGAATTAATTCTGCAAGCAATAATGCACGTTCAATAATGCGCAATAATGCGAACATCGAGAATCTGTTAGATGTAAAATTTAAATTACACGTCGCATTTCAAAATATAGTTCTTTCATGCTTAGCCTAAACGCTAATCATCTTTTATGATTACCGATGAAAGGTGGATCTACATCTGAAATAGTACCATGTGGAATAACAATAAATAAAAACACCAGACATTGCTCCATATTTTTTTGAATAATATAATCTCGCCAATAAAACAAATCCTGGTATTCTGTGAAACAAAAACTTTATGAAGCTGGATGAAAAGTCAAAAATATAATTAGAGAAACGAATAAAAGGAACAAACTTCGTCATTTTACCAATCAACATTCGAGTTTCGAACAAAAACTAGATTAGCGGCCAACCTGACGCAAATAGTTTCCTTAAACTGTTCAAATGTTAATGAGTTTAATAAACTTGAAAAAATGTGAGCGGCTTACTAGTTAACACACCATTCGAAGATAAACCGATCAAAGATAAAATATAAAACAAATCCATAATTTATATCAAATTATAACCATATAACTTAATCGATTTATTATTAGATTCATATATTGTAATTTTTTACAGAATATTCCTTCTTGTTAATATCTAATTATAAATACCATGAACAAATTAAATCTCATATATAGAAACACATTAAAGAAAACTTAAACTACTTCGAAATATAAAAAAATAATTTTAGTACTTCAAATTTTGTTAAAATTGGTAAGAGGAAGCTATACTATTTTGGGGCAACTCAAGTTTCACTGTTGATATGTATTATTGAAAAAAAGAAAAACATCACAATCTGATTTTAAAATATAGATAATTCAGTAAGGCAACATAATTTGATACACTAGTCTAAAGATAAAATGGTAAGTGGTAAAAATGCAATTGACTTAAAATGAAAAAATTGACATTAAATTTATTGGATCCCGGTTTCTCAATTCTTTTTATTTTGATATATCTTGGAAGATATGTTTTACCAGAGTTCAAACCATTAGCTTAGAAACTACAAAAACGATTACATTAGGAATTTTTAAGTGAAAAGCAAACACCATGAATGCTACAATGAGATCAGAGACATATTGAATTACATAAAATTCTTGCACCAAATAGCACAAGGGTCGCCTTGATCGTAGTCAAAATTCATGATATAATAAAAGATATCAAACTAGTAAATCATTGCTTACAAGTCTTAAAGATGACAAAATCCCTAAAATATTGTGGTAAGGACAAAAAAGGAAATTACAGAAAAAATGAAGTGGTTAATAAACCAGTAACAACCACGATATGTATAGAAAATTAGGATGTAACGTGTGGACTGAATTAATACAAAATGTACCAAAGCCACCTATGGCAACACAGTCAAATAATGTGTCCGAAGATCTGGAGAAAAAAACTCCAATCGAAACGTCCACGATAGTGTATTTTACCTCTTCTTGTTTGTGCGCTTTACAACAGAGTGTATGTTCTGTTATGAGATACTACTGGAAAATTATATTTAAAAAAATATTGTAGATGCAGAGTATACTCTACAGAAACTTTCGATATCTTAGGTATTGGAACATACAAAAAAAAATTACACTTGATAACATATAAACTTTTACCAAACATACATTCATAAATTTCAGGTACGGGTTTACATGAAATATTTACAGATTTCTGTGCTTATGTGACAATGTATAAGAGCAAAAAATATGCAAAATTTTGAGAAAATGAAGAAATATATCATACAACCAAAAAATTATGAGTTCAATAAATTACAAGAGAGCAAACAGGATATTATAATAACCTATTGTAACACTTTTAATGGGATCTATTTATAATTTGAACTTTACGGAGTTATATATTTGTCAGTCAAAGATAGGCAATAAACATATTACTTCTTTGTAGGATTAATTTTGACCAACACTTGTTTAATATAGCAATACGAAGATGCCACATCGTTCTTATTTGGTTTTTTTACTAGTCCCTACTAGAGATCTAAACAAATGTTTAGTAATATTATTTCCACATCATTAGCCAAAGTGTTACAACAGTTCCGAACAAATTATGTCGGACTTATTTCTGGCAAAACATTTAGAACAATACGTGGAGGCGAAGGCGGTGTAACCAAATCGTTTACGCGTTCCTCATTGATTACTTCGTAGTCACCGATTGCACAGCCATTATTCACGACAATTTGATCTAATTTACGACGATATGCATTTTTATTAGGCTGTATGAAGAATGAGAGGCAGCATAATCTTTAATCAATTTGGCAATATCGTCATAACCAGATTCTTTAGCATCTATAATAGTCATCCAAATCTAGACCTGCTCCATAAGCCAATAACAATTCAACTAATCCACGCCGACCCTATGCCGTCCGCGATATGTAACGGCGTTAGCGCTTATCCAAAGAACAATTCGTAGCGCTAATATCATTACTTCGAATGCACTCATCATCGGGTGAACCAATCGATAATACAGAAGTGGCGAAATGGTACGTCATGATAGCACAAGAGTCGGGTCTGCTTTTTTCTCAATTATTAATGACAAAGATTTTGATCTTCAATAGCATCATACAAAATAGACGTTAAATAAAATTCTGATATATCATCTATATTCATTTTTATTTGAAAATTGTCTAATTAACGCATTGTTTACGAAACAACAACTTAGTAAATAACTCAACAACTAAAATATGTAAAAAAAATTAATAAAATCTAACATTTAATCAGTTAATGTAAATTTAATATACAACACAAAAAAAAAATCAAAGGTACATTAATTGCCTATAGCCCAGGGCAGAAAATGCTGGTCAAAATTAATCGCCCACATATGTAAAGCATGGTCTAATCATTATAGCAAGTTCATTTGCCTATTCTTGAATGATTAAATTAGTAAACCTCAAACTATTAACAGTACATAAAAATCGTTTTAACACATAAAAGACATACAAAACAAAGCGGTAAGGTTATCAGTTCTCAATTGTTATATCATGTAAATACCTCCAGAAGATCTAATACTAAACGTTAGAAAAGCCTCAAAATGTTATGTACTTGGTTCATTGCAAATTAAGATTTGCATACGACGCTATAAAATATTTTCATCACATTACCATTCAAAGTAAATGTATATCAAACTAGCTATGACTAATGATTCGTGCTAACATATTTGCCATAAACAGAAACGACAGATTCTAAGGTATATAAGCAGTCTCATTTACTCGGCATCAACGGAAGATTATGATATATCTTAAATTGACCTTTAAAAACATCAACCAAATTGTAATATCGATTAATTTTCAGACATATTTCAGATTTAATAGATGCAATTTATATATTGTGATCTTATTTAGAAAATAAGACCGCAATAGGGCGCCGTTAATTTGATCAGCGTACATTAAGATCGTCCGATTTTTAATCCATATTTGTAATGCACACTCGATACAAGATATATTAAATATTAAGTAAAATCACAATACCAGTACAGCGGTTGCAGTATTTCAATAACAAATAAAGTTTAATAATAATAAAAAAAAAACAGTTAATTTTTCTGTAATAAAAATTATTAAAAATATTTCATTTCAACATGGGTATATAATTATTCATAATAAGTAAAACACAAAACGACTGCAACCGCACGTCAATTTTTTTTGTCATTTTCTTGATTTTTTTTTTGCTTCTTAAATTTAAAACTTACATAACTAATTTTATTCAAAAAATATCCTATCAACCTAAACAAATAAAAAATAAAACAATTCTCTATCATTTGGTACATTGTTTATAGTATTAAATTATTATAGTCTATAAATTTTAATAACATATGTATTACATTAGTTTTGACTTGTACCAATTTGTCATTGCCGTTTTTTTATTTTATTTATTACATATGGCGTGTTTATTAAATATATATATATATATATACATGTACACGATTAAAAGGATCCTTAATGATGCGAGCTTTCCCTTTTACTGGTGAAAAAAACCCATAGCGATCATAAGAATAAATCCTCATTTTTTTAAACGTAAACGATATTATCTTCGATTTAACTAGTCATTAAGAAGGGAGAGGAAAAACAGCAATACTTGTATCACATACATAATCTAGCAAAACGCAGGAGTTATAAATATTCAGGTTTGATTAAAGCCTTAGAAAACATCCCACGAGATGTCGCGAAAATTTTCATATTGATTCATCAAATTTTATTGGCTTATGAAACATTTTATTGTCTTCCGAGAGGTGTTATTATCTTTGTACAATTATCTCAAAAGCATATAAATTAATAAACCTCGCATATGTTATTTTGATAGATTCGAAGTAAATGCTAATAAAAGTGACTTTTATTGCGCAGTAAGAAAAATAACTCATGCGTTTTGAATGTTTTATTTTATCTAGAAAAAAATATTTCGATTTCTTGATAAATATATTATATATAATAATAAAAATATCGTTCACGTTCATATTTCCATCTTATACGTGGTAAACCCGAGTCAGTATAATAAAATCTAACTCACAAGTTCTTAAAACTATCATCTTTTTTATAAGCATATTTATACACAACATAGATACCCTAATACCAAGTCTTAAAAACTAATTAATAATATCATATAATACCTATAAACTAATACATTTATGCTAAATTGGCAATAGATAAGTTACTAGATTTAGAAATTCTAGTGGAACTTTTTCCCTTCTCATCAAACGAGAAACACATAAAACAAATGTCGTCGAGCTCTAAATAACACTATGTTAGCAAATTCGGTTAGACGTTATTTCTTTTTAAAGCATGAGTTTCGTTTCCGCGATCAATTTTTGTAGTATTTCAGTTTATTTTAAAGCAATTAATAATTATTATGTGTATCGAAGATTTGCCTGTCAGATATATAAATATAAGTGCTCTTCGACTTTGCACCGTAACCGTATCATTTTGGCTCTAAACGGACCATCGTTACCTTTGACGCCGAAAATAAATTATAAAAATAAACAAAACTGTTTTAATCTCTAAAATATACATATATATATATTGTTACTTCCATACGTAATCTTAATAGTTAAGTATATACGATATGACTTAGTTTATTAATTCTATATGAGTAGTTTTATCGACAATAAAAAAAAACTGAAAATTGACGTCAGTAACAAATTTTGTCCGGCAAACCCTTATTTTATAAGCCACAAGCTTTTTAAAAAACTTGAGAGCCTTCATTCATAAACATAAATCCATTTTTTTATTTTATTATTTTTAAAAATTAAAAAGCCACTAAGATTCACAGCACAGTTGTGTACAATAAATTACATATTAGTCCAATGCATTTCATTTTTAATAATCATTATTTGGATGATTTTATTGTTTCACTGAAAACTATAACACGGATGATAGCTATACAATCAAAAGTATTTCATCTACCATGGATAAGTCAAATGTTGAGTAATATTAAAATCTTGTTTGGAAATGGCGTCTGCGCGCGAAATTATTAGTTGCACTTCAAATGCCGAGAGAAACACAACACCGTTGGAATAGTCTACTTGCTGCACGGTCCAGATGACAATCCCTCCATATTACCGAGAATAGGTTTCTGTGCTTCTAAGTCTGCACAGTGTTCCATTTTCAACGGAACCCCTTTATTTTCGGTAATATAAATGTTCAATCAAGTAAAATGTTCAAACAACGTGTAAGTTCTTTCGTAAATATCAAAATATTGCAAAATATCCAATGACGACTCCACAGAAATAATGCTTACATCAATTTCATAGAGCAAAAAGAGGAGTGCAGTACATCAAGACATGTCAAGAAGGTGACAGAAAACATTTGGAAATGATGTTGAAATTACTAAATTAGATTAGAAAACAAGAACAGATAAATCGTAGATAAAACGGTTTATGTGGCCCATTCAATTTCATCGCTTGTGAAACAATGACAACTGGAGTATAAATATGGAGTACAAAAGTTTGATATTGCATACTTTAAGTCTACTGGACATGAACTCTGGTAAAATCTTCAAGTCAGAAGGGTCGTGAAGAAATTTTATATTATTACGGACAATTCTGTTTTATTTCGCGGTATTCGTTCGTATTTATTCTTATCCAAAGCCTACAGTGGATTATCGATACACGAATTAATTTAACATTAAATGAAAAACTTGAAGTGATAAAACAGTTGGAGTCTGGGGTATCTGAGTCTCGTATATCTGAACATATACGCATACGAAAACAAACTGTTTTGGCATACGAAAGCAAACTGCTTCGGACATTAAAAAAACAACAAAGACAAAATAAGAAATTTATGTTAATGTGTGATGTAAGTGCGAATAAAAATCCCAAAAAACGAATGAAATTGGCTTGAAGAAGCTTTATTGAAGTGGTACAAACAACAGCGTTCTTGCGAGCTGCCGGTTATGGCAGTTGTACTAAAATCTGCTGCAATTAAATTAGCAGATTACATGAATATACAATCAGTTAAATCTAGTGAGGGATGGCTCTAGCGTTTTCGCAAAAGATATGGAATACTTAATAAAAGAATTTTCGGCGATGCTGCAAGTGCATCTAAAGAAGTGATTGAAACTTTTCGGCAAAAACAGTTGAACGAATAAATAGCAAATGTTATTAGTCCCAGATATATAATGCTGATGAAACAGGTTTGTTTTGGTGTACTTTACCTGAAAACACACAAGCATTCAAAAATGAAAAGACGTTTGGAAGAAACACCAGCAAAGAGACAGTCACTGCACTTCTTTGTGCCAATGACGATGAGTCACATAAACTGAGCTCTGTTATTGTTGGAAAGTTTCTACATCCAAGGGTTTTTAAAACATAATGAATCGTCTCCCTGTGTCATATTACTATTCGCATGGTTCACTTCTAATATTAGCAAAGACTAGTTTTTTAAAAAATTTGTACTTGCAGTCAGAAAATTTCAAGCGGAAGAGCTTGCAATACCAACCAAAAAGAATATATAAGAAAATGTTTTTAAATGAAGTATTGGAGGCTAGAGGATGAAGAAGACAGAAGAAGCCAACGTACCTTTGCAAATTTGAGAAGTTATAATTTAAAATCAGCGATTTTTCATTTCGCAGGTGCTTGAAAAGAACCGCTCAAACTTCAGAAAGTGGTTGGAAGAATTCGTTTGATGACCAAAATGCAGTAATTGATTTAGAAGGAGTAGAAGCTTCTGATTCCTGTAGAAGAATTATACAAAATAATGTTGGGACAAGAAGAATGATGGGAAACAGATGAAGGTGACCCTGGGTATCACATTATGACCGAAAGTGGAATAGCAGATGGAGTATTGATCAAAGAAAGTGAAAATGAAAGCGAATATAGTAAAGAGGAGGAATCAATTCTCCCAAAAATAAAATTATCAGGGGTCAGATCGCATCTTGACGATGTAATATCATTTTTATCGTTGATTCGGCAGATACCGAAATGCAATTATACGCACTTTCGTATATTTAGAGTTAATAATTAAGAAACAACAAATTTCAAAAATCCAAACAAAAATGCAGTGTCGCCGAAATCAGGAAGTTCAAAAACAAACATTGAAGACTCTTCGCAACGGAAGTGTAGTGCCATATCATCTAAAGGCGAAACAAAATGCAATTTGAAAGTGTACTTTCGTTTATAATATATTTCTATTTCATAGTTAATAAATAGCTTATTCAATTTTTTTTATATATAACTGATATTCGACATTGTCTGACACCTCCTCGTCTGCATTGGTCAGTTATATCGATATTACACTGTATTTCAAATCTGATGTTTAAGTCATTATCTGTTGTGAATTGATAATCGTGAATAGAGCACGTTAGGTTAGGCCATATAGGTTAGTTTATTCTTTATTCTTCGACGTTAAAAATGCCACGTAAGGAAAGTTTAAGAATTAAATTTTAATATTAATAAATCACAGATAAAAACTTCCCATATCTCAAATTATTCGATTTTAATATAGATTATTGTGGTATATTGCATTTTAATAGAAAATTTCTAGTTACTAACAACCTAAAGTACACCGTCACCGTAATTAGTTAACAGCTATTATAGTTATTTTCAATAGTTAACAAAGTGGTCATCTAAGAAGCTAGCGTAAAAACTGTTTTGTTCAATAATCGATGTTCGGGAAGAGACATAAATTATTAAAATCTCTTGGAGGGGGGGGGGCATCTATCTACAAATTGAAATAGTAGTTAAAATCTGATAGTAAGTAATTTAATTTATATTAGATGAATCTTATAAATTAAATTTTTGATTGTATAGATACCTTCCTAATCTCTGTACTATAATTAAACTGAAAACGAAGAGACAAATGTACACATTTGCCAAATACTCATTATTGCATACAATGAAGTTCAAAGATAAAATCATTCACTTCTCAATATTATTAAATATCAGTGACTTATAGATCCAAGGTATGCTAAAATTGAATGAATTTTGTCGTAATATTTTATTGATTTTCCAATGAATGGTCAAACGCGTGTTCTAATAACACTCAAAGCAAGTATTTTTTCATGTTTAAATGCAACATTTTAACTATAAATATATATTCTTTATAAGTTATATATTTAAGATCTCAAATCTTCAGTCTTTTAGTATAAAACTAGATGTTTGTGTAGGTAACAAATGTTTTACTTTTTAAGTTTTTGTTTTCCAATAACAAATATTTTTTTAATTAACAACACAATTGGTCTACAGCAATTTTGCTGTTTTAAATTTGGAAATCCTTTGATAGTAACTTCTATGTGCTGATTCGATGCATTACGACATGACAACCCACCCTATGCTACTTACTCCATTTTATATTGTTAAATAATTACAGTGATTAAATATTTGGCCTATTTGCAAATACTTCCAAAATTGCAAATTTATATCTTCCCAAAGACACAAAGAATGCATCTACTGATAATTATGTATTCTCAGAAAACATTACTCAAAGACGACTTATATAACACATGCGTAAAAAACATCATAAGCATTGAAACCTTTAGAATATGTGTAGAAAATAAAATAGAACAACTGAAATTGTAATGAATAAAGTACTTCCAATTGAATACGCCTTGAATAATTCATCGCAATATGGAGAGAAAATAACAAATATTTTGCATATGCTTGCTTGCAGTCAGTAATCTTTACGCGACTGACGAGACGGTGGTTTTTTTTTTCTCTTATGCGGAAATGCGTGATGTTTCCTGCTAGGACAACAGTTGAAATCTTTGCAGTTAGAACGTCGTGATTGTATCAAAATTATAAACGAGATTCCGAGCTTTGGGATGGACCATGTGTCACACATAATAATTTCTCTTTCACATTTGGATGTACTTCCTGCCAACCTTGGAGGGCAATCAGCAAAGAGCAAAAATAAAAGGTCCACCAGGATATTCGAGAAATAACAAGGAGGATAATGGAATTCTGTGCTGGAATTTTATGGAAACAAACGAAAATCGAAGAGACAAACAGTTCTGACCAAAATCTAAAATTCTACTGTTTGATGCAAAAAAAATCACAATTTCATCCTGATGTGAAAAAACTAATTTTTAGAATCAGCGGCATAATTTTTCAAATGTAAAACAGTTCTCAGCACATTTTAATCTCCAAAGCTGTGCAATTCATGTCTCTTTTAGCATAGTTTATTTTTTATAAAATTAAAAAACACACACATAGTGACATTGTGCTGTTCTTTTCATTGACTGAAATATTTATTTCAAAATTTTTTACAGGAGAATTTAAAATAAGGGCTTTATTATTGATAAAATTCAATTTCGTTATTGGAAAATATTTTTTCTAACGTTTAATGAGTTTGTTAAAAATACACTGATCTTTACTCTTTAAATATATTACAAGTAGAGCATTGGCTATTTTAAAAAACATGTCATTCATACATATAGATATATATATTCAAATACAATAATAATATTTAGATACTCGATATTTGTTTGAACACCACGTTAACACATGTGATTGTACTAGTTCAAGGTAGGAGCACGCAACACAAAAGTTTCTAGATGCCATCTTACTGTTTCCATTTAGAAACATTTAATTTTCTAGCATTTTTGTCTATTTTGGTCGCGCGCGCCACTTAAACAAAATCACAGTAATTTTTATATTAATTAATCGAAAAATGGACTAAATTATTAATATATCATTATCTATGGCTACACATAGAAGTACACACAAATACTTTATTCATATATTACTATATATTAGGTATATATATATATAATAAAATTTATATATATTTATATCTTATTATTATTTTTTAATTACAACGATATTATATATATTACTATATTCAGCTATATAATTCTTCATTATTTTGTATTTCTGTTTTTTATTATTCTTATTTAATATTATTACTAATTAATTTAAGAATACTTTTATTATAGTGCAGTCTAAATTGATTGTGGTGTGGCCGGGACATGGTTAATACCGTCATTAATTCTAAGAAACATTATGCTCAGAAAATGGACTTAACTCACGCACCACTTATGCCATTTTCAGCTTTAATTGGTTCATTGCCCTGCTTAACAATTAAAACATTGATTAAATTTTTGTATGTGTAATGAAGTGATATATACTATATATTAGCATTTTGTGTTAAACTAACATGTTTGAGTAAGTATAAAATATAGAATTGGGAGATCACAGGTTATTTATAGGAGTTTTATTTAGCAAAAACAAATGTTGTACTTTTTATCCCTCTACATATTCCCAAAACCAGATTTGTACCAGTATTTTAGTAATAAAAAAGTATAAACGAAAAGCAAAAATCCTTTAAATCTAAAGTAATACGAGAAAATTAAAATTAAAGTTCAGGTTCATATTAAATACCATATTCATTTAAAATTAAGTATCTTGAAAGTAATAAATATTGAAAGTAATGAAAGTAATAAATAATAAATAAGTAATAAAGACATTTCTTTGCGGCCTCGAAATATAATTTACAAATATTTTTAGGTGACGTTCAACACATCTAATGTCAAAAGAGATATAAACTGGGGCGATTAAACAACCGAATTAAACAATTATAACAATTCGAAACTGTAACGATTAAACAAATCGAAACTGTAAAAATATACAATCAGGCTGTAGTTCTTCAATCTAGATCTAATCTGTTTAAAAACGGATCTAAGTATCTGGAAATGCAGAAGTTGGAATATTTGAAAAAAACAAGCGAGTTTCAGAATGTTGTGCCATTTAAGCAGATTTGCAACAGTATATGAGATCGAAATATATGCATTTTTCTATAAAAAATGCAACAAGCAACGGAGCAACGGATTTTTATAGTAACGGCCAGTTAAGCTATAATGTAGGCTTTCATTGCTGGCAAAATACTGACCGACCAGTGAGTACTAAAACATAGATGCCAAGTGGCATAGCAAAGGATATACAAATTTTACTGGTCCTCGGTCGGCTCTGGGAAAACCTATAAATTCAAAAACGTGATGAAAACAAGTCTGATAACGAAAACAGACAATTCCTATATTGAGCGCAATTTCAGGTATTACAGGCTTTTACAGTACGCTTCAAATGTCAAAGGCCTAACCTGGGAATACTATAGGCATTCTGTGCAGAAATTAAGCAATAAAAATCATTTTTGTTTCGGATACCTCGATGGTTCGTCCACGTTTATAAGCGTAGAAGTAAATTTGGAAACTAATACAGAAAAAGACAAAACGTGTTCTAAAACCATTTTCAAGTTTTTAAATTCCTAAACCTGTTAGAACTATTGCGATTAATAATATATAATAATTATCAAATAAAGAATAAATGCAATGTAAAAGATGTTAATATACAATCAAATTTCTTTCAAATTTTATTTTAATTCTGCCTTTTATAAATTCACATTTAATAACCCATCGAGAAAGTCTAAAGGCGAAAAAAAAAAGAAAAAGGAAGCTTTAATTTAGGCAGACTAAATTATAGTGAAAAAATTGTAACCTAATATAAATATTATCAAAGTTTCTATTTGCGAATTCATAAGTAGGTAACAATTATAGACTATCAAAAAATGTTTAGGGTTTCAGAACAATCTGTCACTAAGAAATAATAACCAAGAAATGTTTAATTAATCCCGATTTATGGAAAATACTACCAGAAACCATGTAAAACTATTTGATATACTAATTTTCATTAGAGGTATTTAAAGAAAGATATTTTCTTAAATACCAACAGAAGTTACTTCAAAAAGTAGGTATTTTAAAATATACTTCAAAAAGATAGCTGTTCAAATAATTGTTTGAATTGTAGATATATTTCCAGAAGCCTAAAACATTTAACTTCGAAAATATCTAATCGTTAAATACAATTTTAAATGGCAAAACCCATTTATTCAGCCAATATTAGGTGGATTGATACAGTTATCGTTTGATAAATAGAATACTATAAAAAAATAAATAATCAATGTTAAATCAATTGTACTTTACATGTCCGCAATAAAATTTTGAAGCAAATCGTTAATTAGTTATAATACATCGCAATAGATTTGACATCGGACATTTTTAAAAGAATCCATTTTTTTTTCTTGCTGTCTGAATATTAATTGATAAACTAATATTAGATATAACACAATTATGAGTTTGAAATACAACTACTCTATAAGAATAACGCTACAGAAAAACTAAACGCCTAGTATATTAAAGTTAGGCCAAAATTAGTCTTAGAGATGCTTAGTACGTACTGGATCTGTGATGCAAACTAACTTACGGGAAAACACACCAAATTACCCTCATCGGTTGACACAGGAACGAACCAATCATCGTTCTTGGTCCAAACCAAGGCAGAGAAGCATAGTAGAAAAAAAACATTAATTCTGTGGGCATGTTGTGAGGCAAAATGTATTAAAAAGACTTCTCTTAGAGAATAGAGTATTTCGGAGACCAGGAGAGAATAATATACACGAATATCATCACATAACAACCTGTCAAATTTACTGAAAATCCTAAAGCACCTTACTAACCTCAATTCATAGTTACACAGGGCGTTATCATCATAGTAATAAATTGAGTCCTTCTTATTCCAATACTTATAGACCAATCTGTGCGTACAATGAGACGTTTATTGCTGAAAATCGCTAACTCAACCATATAAAGTTTTGAATAGTTTGTGGCAAAAATGATTTTGATTTTAATTAATTACGTACTTTCTAACTGTTAAACTTATTAATAAGACTTCACTCAATTAGTTAAAATAATAAATTGATGTTTGTCGATCCATAATAAAAAAAATTATATTTATTTTACTAAATAAAACTTGTACTTCCTTGATTCTGTTCATTTTTATCTTTCGCTTAACACATCAACTAGAAAATTTATTTTAAAACGGCCCATAACAAAAAGAGTAAAAAAAGTACAACCTTTATTTAAAACAAATATATAGCTAAAATGAAAGTAGTTACGTGTGCAGCCATGTAAAGTAAACAATTAAAGAGGGATAAAACTAATAAAATATTGATTTTTTACTTGTTTCAAACACATACAAAAACCAAATTACTTAAGATAGCCTAATTACAAAACAAACAACATTATATTTAAAATGTATCGATAAAAATGTAAACATAATAATAAAGTGTACTGAAAGATAGGAATATTCATCACCATCATAACATCAAAGTATTTGTATGCGTGATAATATTGTATTTACAGTAAATAACCTTTTGTTTGAATAACATTGATTTGGCTACTTTAAAAAGGCATTACTGTACTTTTATGTACATGTAGACTAGTTTAAGTCGACATATCGACAACATTTAAATTATGAATTGGGGTCACGTTTCTGTAACATTTCATTTCATAAGAAAAACCTTATCACTAAGATACTTATTACATACACTGTTCCTATTAAAAATTTCTTTAAAAATCTACGACGATCATGATATTCTATATAGATACACAATTTAAATTAATTACAGACGATATTTTTGATTTATGTATATAAAAAATAAAGAACAATTCTTAAAAATAGAAAACTAAAAACAAAAGGCGCTAGTATTAAAAAAGATATAAAATATCTCTCTCCTCGTCCACAAATACATAATGCTAATTAAAAAGCGAAGAATCATTATTAATATTAAACTTCTTTAAAATCTTATATTTTAAATATCACCAGTGGTAAGAACAAAGACAATACGTTTATGTCATAATTGAATTTTGATTAAAATTTTTATATATGTATGTCATTCTTACAAGTTAATGTAAGCGCAATCGAACATCATGGCAAAATAACTAATACAATGTGTCAAAGTATTAAAATATCAACATTTAAAAAAATTGTCTATCATAAACCCAAAAGATCCAACTGATCAAGCAATAAAAATAGTTCAAAATCAAAAATGTGTGTGTATATATTGTGCTTCTTACATAGACTCTCCACCGAGCAAATCGCCAGGCAAATACGAGTTCAAACTAGAAGGTGTCGCACGTGACTTATCAGCGCTAGCTGATGTCGGATCTGCGCCCCATAGCGATGAAGACACAGTGGCATTGGTCCAACCCGTCGACCATGTATCGGCCGCTGCAGTAACACTTGATGGCGGTACTTGTTGCGCTGATTTAGAGCCGGTAGGACCGACCGATGTACGCCAACCACTTGAATGCTGATTGGTTACTTCTTGCAAAAGAGCGCTCGCGTCCCAATCGGATGGATTCTCGGCCATTATTGTAGTATTGCCGAGGACGCAGTGATGTAAAGCCATTTGAGCCTTTAAAAACATTAGTGTTTACAAGCATGTAGATAATGCAATTGTTTTCAAATGATTTAATACTAACACGTTTTTAATAAACAATCCTCAATCAATCAACGAGAATATAAAATGAGAACTGTACAAGACCTTTGCACAACTTGTACAATAAAGACTACAAAGAGCAGGGATAACGACTTAATCCAGAATCAAAGTATATTGATAAATAACAACTTGCAACTCCATGAAGAACATAAATTGACATTTTTTCATTTAAATTCACAGCACTTAAGGAACAAAATTGATAATTTTGAATATTATTTATACTTAAACAGAAATATAAATGCTGTTTCAATAAAGGAGCATTGGTTATCAGGAGATGAGATACAATTACTAAAAATTAATAATTTTCATTTAGCATCATACAATACAATCAGAAATAATACAAGGGGTGGAGGGTCTATATTACTTATTCAAAATAACTTATTTTGGCATTTTGAGTGAGGTATTGGTAATAATGTAAAATTACAAATGCATCTCTTTGACAGCAGGCGACTTTAATATCAACCTACATAAAATTACACCAGAGAGCAAATTATTAATCGATTATATGTAGATGTTTAACTTTTCAGAATGTACTAACTTAAGCACCAGGGTAACTCCTACTAACGTCTCCAGTTTAGACAACATATTTATCAATTTTACCGAATATAACTGCCTGGTAGTAGAACCAGATCTGTCTGACCACTATCGCATAATAATTAACACATACATATATCAACTTATCCAAAAATGAAGAATCTTCTGAATAAACTGGTAGACCAATTACGCAGACTGACTTGGCCCACTCTTAAAAACATCGGTAGCAATAATAGATTGCGCAGTGAAGCACAAAAGGCTTACTCTCGATTGCATGAGATCTTGTTGCAATATATAAATGATTATACGAATAAAAATATTGAGGCATCCATTCAAGCCATGGTATATCTCTGGGCTAATGCAGCTTAAGAAACATATTGATATGCTGAGAACCATCTATACATGCAATGGTGATACTAACTAATGTAAAATTGCGCTTAAAAATGCTCAGCTGAAATATGACATTCAGACTACACAGGCACATTATGCATCGGAAAAATCAACTCATCAATTAACCAACCAGCTGAAATATGGAAAACGGTACAGACTTACACAGAGACTAAAGGACAGACAACTATCGAAACTGACTAATTTCAAGATTATTTTATTGGAAATCTTTCTGAAGTTTTAAATCATAGTTAGATCATGGTGATAAGTATATTCCACTGTTGCAACGACAACTTACTGATGGCAGGACATTTTTCTTCATCCAGTAACAACGTTGGAAATTGAAAGTATAATTGCAAGGTTAAGCAACTCGAAATGTTCGGACATTTATAATATATGTTTCTGTCAAGGTATTTCCTATGGAATTGACATTAGCAAAAGTCACACCTGTGCCTACATCGATTAAACCAAATATAACTAAAGTCTTTGAAATAGCACTAAATGTTATTTGGAAAAACTAATCTATGTTAATCAGTTTGGATATATGCCAGACAAATCAACCATCAGTGAGTGCCATTACCACTTTGGTTGAAAATATTAGAGACTCTGTGGATCTCAGCAAAGCTTGATATGATACTACACAAGAAGCTGATACAGAAACATGAATATTATGGGAATAAGGGGCCATTCTCTCCTTCTCTTAAAATCATATTTGATAGATAGAGAACAAGTAGTGGGCGCAAGCGGTAAGCTATCGACGTCAAGTGTTCGTATCAAACTCTAAACAAGAGTGTGTCACCGGACATCTCCTCAAAAACATGGTTCAAAAAAAAAAAAAAAATAACCTACTGCTGAATGAGAATAGGACAGTAATTATGAAACTTGGCTTTGGGGAAAGAAGCATTGATAGTGAAATTCTTAGGAGATTATCTACAACCCAATGTTACATGGTACTTTCATTTAGATTATGTTGAATACAAGGTGTCAAGAAATCTATATTTGTTACGTACAATCAAGGACAAATTTAACTATGAAGCCACCCTGGCCGTGGGTGGCGCAAGGTTTGTATTCAGAAATAAGTGACGAAATGCTAAAAATAATGGTTACGCGTACGACAAATTGAATTAGTTAAATTGCTGGGAAAAGTGATAAAAAAACTTTATTTCAATCTAACTGCAAATAATAAAAGACCTAAAATGTTATTTCGAGGAATGGTTGATGGGAACAGGAAGTTAACTAAGAATACTCAACATAACATCATCTAATCACAAAAGCAAACAATGTATGAATACTTGAGATTTTTTTTTTAATAAATACCAAAAGAACTGGGTAATAAAAGTACCAGTAACACATGTGACATAAATACTTTTGTCGTAAAGTATGTGGAATTTCAGAATCAATATGCAATCGTCAAACGCAGAAACAGAGATTTGTCGAATAATTGCGTTGTAAAAAAATTAGCCTTAAAGCTTATTGCGTCTGAGCAAATTAAGCGGTCTCTGGTCACTTAAAAAAAAGATATTTTTTCTATATATTTAATTAAATTAACATTCAATACTGTCATCTTTCGCGATGAAGACAATTTCAATTTACTACTCTTCTTCGTTGGACGGCAGTATAGTAAACGCAAGGTTTGTATTCAGAAATAAGTGACGAAAGTAATCTTTGTAGGCAAAAACGTATCCAATCAACCCATAAACGCATTACGCATACATACAATTTTCCAAGATTTTGAAATCGTTAAAAGAATTGTAACTTTTCAAATTGTAAACTTTTTACAGAAGCAGAGTCTCTTAGAGAAACAGTAAATACTCTCGGGTAATCCAGGTTTCAGAAAAATTATACCTACCATTTCCGAGACAATACTGTGCTTTTTTAAGTTTGCTTCAATAGATCTAGAA
>WYDF02163134.1:0-22339 GCA_009867245.2 Adranes taylori
AGTTAATTTATTATGTACCGGTTCACTAAACTCTCCAAACTCGTATTTCCCACGACATATTTCGAACTTGAAACTTGACCAGCAGGGGATGGACTATTTTGATTTAAGCAAATCAATAATTTAGATTTATTATAAATTATTTATAAATTATTATAAATTTCAAAAAATGTTTTATTAAATTAACCATAGAGGGCATCACTCTCTTTAATATATTTTCGTAAACAACGTCTATAGAACGTTTGAGTACAGCATCAATCATCGCATGCATACATACATTGTAAGATGAAAAACTAAAATTTTCTTAAGCATCTAGCTTTTGCTATTAAAATAATTGTACAAATGTTTCCTCGAAACATGTCAAGTTTAAACATTCAATCCTCATAGCTGTGTAAATTTAATAGTCACCGGCTGGAGGCTTTGTTAAATCTGCTTTGTTAAATGTGTGAAATATATGAAGTTTTTGGAACACTTAGTTTTAAATCATTTAAATGAGGACTAAACCAATGAAACGTCAAATATTTTAAAATTTTTCGTTCTAGATTTACAGTCATTATTAATTTTTATTTCAATATAAGCTCCATTTCGTAAATCATGTTACTGCTCCCAATAAAAAATTTTGTTCTACGTGAATTCTTTAGATTTATGACATAGTTTGGAGTTTAATAATTTATTATTTACTTACGAAACATACTCATTGTGAACGGATCATAAAATGAATTTCAGTATTTCACTTCGTTTCCAAAATCTTTGTAAATTAATAATACATTTCGTTCGTGATACATTTCATTTATGAAAAATTGATACGAGATGCTAGAAGGAGCCTTGCCTACCACGACACCTATGACGCGAAACCATGCTTATAATTTGCACATTCACATTCATTATGCCCATTCATAACACCGGTACTGCTTAAATGAATGTTATGGTATATAAAATTTGTCTTTATTCTAATCTCATTTTGGGTCACTCACATACATATTCTTTGCCCATGTGAGACATATTCGTACATATTATTATAATATCACATATAAACAGCTTTCTTTACAGCAGGGGTACTCAAACCCTCGTTCGCGGGCACACCTGCGTCCGCGGACGATCTATTATGTTCCCGGTAAATTAATTTAATTCCCGGTAAATAAATTTTCTTAATTTTATTTCCAATCAATTTCATTCTGCAAGTTGTAAGCAGAATGTTTTTTGAATTAAATACTTATTTATTAATTGAAGTTTTCAAGTAATTTTGTATTATGACATATATTTTTATATAATAAAATATAATAAATTAGTTCCATTACAAAAAATATTATTTTAGCATATCTATTGAATTTTAGCGCCATCTTTTATGTTTTTCTTTTATTAAAACTGATCATTTTTCCACCTATCAGCCACGTATGACACTGGGTCAGTGACATTGACACAAAGTGCAATTTTTCAAAAAATATTTGAATTTTACCTATAAGTAAAATAAAATAAAATGATTCAAAATGAAAACTGACAAAAATTAAAACTAAGAAGAATTAAAAAACAATTTTTTTAAGAAATTAAACAAAAACTTAAATTAAGTTTAGCAATAAAACACATAACATGTATGATGTCATTACATTTCATTGCGCCCGCAACGTCTCGTGAAAATTCTTAATTGCGCCCTTGCTTCCAAAAAGGTTGGCTACCTCTACTGTACAGAGCAATAAAGTTTAAACAAATTTGTTATGGTAATATTTTTAAATACCGGTAGCTCTTGTAAATACCACACGTTTTCTGAATTATTCACGCCATAATCGAATAACCAAAAACTTATAATTATCATATTAGAACAATTGAATACCGGATAAAAGCACTTGTGATAACATCTGACAACTCGACAAACGCTATTCTTTAGCAATTGTATGGTAATTTGCAAATTATGCGAATTAGATTACAAAATGATTTAATACCATTATGAATATAAAAACATAATTAATAACTGTCAATTTTCTGCAAAAGGAGATTAATTTAACATACTTCTACACGAGAAATTAATAAGAGTTATATAAAATAATAATGTACCCATAGAAAAACAAAACTTTACACAAAATTTGCTGATACGGTTTTATGAATATTTAATGTGCTAAGTTGTGTGTAAATTAGAAAAGATCGAAGTATACAATATACACAAACAAATTAATAGTGTAGAAACATCTGCCGAAGTAACAAAGAAAACGCGGAAGACTTAAAATTGACTTAGAACTTGGAAACAATTGAATTATTCTTCAATTTTTTACAAGAATAACCAGGACGACAATAATTCGGAAACTAGATTTCTGACACTCCCGGGACAAAGCAGATGTTTCATCGGAATCTAATATGTGCCAACACTTACATACCATAGAAACCAAATTGCAACGAATACAGGATAAGACAATTTGTGGCCTTTGGCCAGAAAGCCTTTGGTTCCATCAAGACTAGGACAATCTTGAACACATTAAAAGCATGTTTACATTGGCGGATTTTCGTACATGCGTTAGAGGTGGTCGCTTCGGGTCCTACAAGCTAGAGAATCACACATAACAAATTGACACAAGTATTGTTTAATTTAACACTGGGCTGCCAAATGATCGCTAGCGGTCAAATATTATTTTTTTAAACATATTTGTACCGCCGGCTGTCATTTGAAATTTTTCCCTCTTTGCCAACTGACTGTGGGTTGTCATACATAGTTTTGTTTATATACACTAAACAGCCGGGAGTCTAAATCTAATGCAAACTGAATGGGCAACTTTTTGTTTGGCGTATGAGAAAACCATGGTCGCATTGGTTCGGCATTGGTGAGATTTTGTCGCTAAAAACACCCATTATGTCATAATTAATAAATATAGTGTAATCAAATGATATAAATAGTGTATGACATATATCATAGGACGAAAATAGTAATATAAACAAAAAAAATTTTAAATTAAAGATACTGCTTTTTTGCAAAGTCAATAAAATGTGTAATTCCTAATCATTCATTAATTATGTTGGTCGAATCAATCTACGCAAATGAATGGACGATCCTCGCAAGTGTCGCAAAAAGTTGTAGCCTTCTTAGCTAACTTGGATGCTTCTGTGACACCATTTTCTTTTGATAATTTTTTATAGCATACCGTGCATCGTTTCCTAATTTTCCTGTTTCTCTCACATTTTTATTCAGTCATTTTCATTATATGTACTATCCCAGATTTCTTACTTGGAACATGTTCGCGCTTTTCCTCAAGATTCAGAAGAGAATTACAAAATAGACAACAAATAAATCACACAAAGAACAAACCAGACCAAAATGCATCTACGATACGACCAGCATTAGCATCCGCTCAGCCACCCAGTGTACGACCACCATCAAACATCTGCGTAGACACAAGATGCGTCACCGCAACAGGTGCGACAGCGGTAAGACAGAACGTAGAATAACAAGATCGTATGCTAAACGCATTACACAATAAGTTTTCAGAGTTTCTCTAAACCTCGACCATGCCAGATGTGATTTTGTCGAAACTTTGGCAAACGGAAATGTCTATTACGCGAGATATAACTCTAAAGACAAACTACTCATAAGATTACTCTCACGGAAACCTCAAATTTAATAAATTAATATATATATATATATATATATATATATATATATGTATGTATGTATGTATATAAATATATTAAATATGCTACTGAATATGATAAATAAATACATCCCAAAATATTAACATACCAAAGTTTTTATTATAGACTGCATAATGGAAAATTACATCTAAGGATTAATTATAACTTTGATATGTCTAATTCTGTATAGAAGATTATACTCATATACACCTATAATTTTCTAAGTGAAATCTCAAACAAAAATTATGTTAATTTCGACCAAGATACTGTAATTACAAAATTACTATCACGTTTTTTGTTCCTTCTAAATATAGAAAGGTTATATTACTCTTCACACCTTCAAAACATAAATAATTAATAATTACAATTCTATATAATGTAATTATTATGATTATTAAAGGTAATTAATTTCAAAATTTATGTATTAATGTGATGACGCATGGCACATTAAAAATTGCTATATAGTAAAATCTTAAGCCGGCATTACATTATTACAGTAACTTATATAAATTACTAGAATGTAGTGCTTTTTTCGAGTAAACCCGTTAAATTTGAGACGCGAGCTGATCAATTGAAATGTGATGTTCATAGATGTGATATTCATAGATGTGATATTCATAGATGTACTACGAAGCTAACCCTTCTACTTAATTTGTAGGATCAAAGGGACGTAAGGTATCTGAATGCTGTAGCTATTTATTAAATAATTTATTTGTAGTTGGACTGAGTATCTGATGGCTTATAGTCCGGCACTACAATATTTTAAATATTTTTTATTCAATCAGGGCACAGCCGCATAAACAAATAAAAGCATAAATAAACTTAAAGTCAGTATAATGGAAACAAACTCAGAGAAAACAACAGTAAAATTAATAAGTCAGAATAAAATAAATCAATATTTGTAAATCCCAAATTATTACTCACTACTGTTCGGAAAAATAAAAATGTCTTATTTATTTTCATAAAGATCAAATAAATTGGAAATACAATAAATACATGCTGCGCAGTCAAGTTTTAGCAATCAAACAACGACTGTCACGTATAGTCCGACATTATTCCCTAGTACGTTCATTGAACAAGAAACGCAATTCACAAAATTAACTTCAAACATAATTTAGCTTCTAATTACTTAGTACTTTTCCAAAAACGATACAAATTAAAATTTATTTAATTAAAGAAATTAAAATTTATTCTTAAATACCATATTAATTTCTTATTAATTAATTTTTCACAATTAATTTCTTATTAGTCAATTTCTTACTATTTAAATTATTACTGATTAATTTATTTTGAATTTCTTACTCCGATGGGCAACAATTCTCCCTTTATTTTAGAATTTTTTTCACTTTCTATTAACTTTTGTAATAGGGCCCATTGCGTGTTTTTATGCCAGTCACATTCGGCGCCAAAATATGTAAGAAGTTCTATCTTTACGTCTGATTTACTATAATAATTTTTTATAGCATATGATGCTCTTGCAAGAAAATATTTAATGTCTCTAGTCGGGCTGAATTATCAAAGCCAGCCCATTATGCTATTAAGCTAAACATAAGTGAATAGGTATCGTAATTGAAACACCAGATTTGGGGCGACAACCATTAATTTCTTTTGGTTTTATGCTTGCCTAAACATGGTTTTTATTGTCTTCCGTATTTATAATAAATAAATGAGTCTACTCGCGCTCGTTAAATGGCTGACATATTATTTGAATTTAATATAATGCAAAAGCAGGTAGGACGATACTCTCAATTAAAAAGTAAAGATAAAAATATTAGGGAACTAGATATGAAATGTTATTTGTTATAAATCATCTTTTGAAAGAACTATGTGAATCGGTGATGTTGAAATCGCGTGGTCAAATGAATTGAACAGAGTTATAGTGTGCGAGCGAATGGAGATAATCTGGCTGTTGAAGATGGATCGTTATTTGGTTTTGGTGTCGACCAGTTGCTGCCGCTGTCTCGTCGAAGAGGTTGATTCGTTAATGATGTTGGTTCAGTAGTGGCTTCTCCATTAGCTCCCTTGATGCCTGTCCCCCTTTGTTGTATCGAAGACTCGGTTAGTGTGTGAGGGGAGTTTCAAAATATATAGATACAAAAAGAAGATGTTGAAGAAAATGAACGATATGAAAAATAGTCCTTTGTTAAAAATAGTAGTATGTTAAAAATAGTCCTTTAAAGCTTCAAAGTATTTAATATTAACAGTTTTAGTGTGCGAAAATGTTCATTTTAATTATAAAAGGCACTTTAAAGTTACTCATTTTGGATTAAAATACGTCAATTTGGCCCGAATTCATGAAACATGGTAAGTGAAATATGTTCATTATAAATCGAATAGTCAATCAGTTTGCATAGTTTTACAATAGAAACAATTTAAAATATTCAATTTCAGCTATTTATTTCTCTACTGTAAAACATATAGAGTAATAAATAATAAACACTACATATGCATAAACCCTTATATAAAAAAAGAATCCAACTAGGAATTACACCACAAACACAAACGAAAAAGTAGAGAATTAAAAAAGAATACGACAACAGCACAACAAAAGAACGTGACATGTCGTAATGAAATTCAGACATCAAACCCCATTAGGATTTACACGTTTGATACTGAAATCTTTATTCCGAAGCTAGTAATGGGAAGAAGAAAGAAATGACCCAGAACGTGAATATTAAATTAAAATAATGCAATATTGATCACCTTATAAAAGCCATATTCAATATTGCAAATTATTATAATTTAAGTGTACGCTTAACTAAATTGACTTAATTTATGTAATACACTTTAGGTGCTATTTTTTGTAGAAGGCTAGCGTAACGTAGTTGTATATAAAAATGTTAATCGGCAATTAAACATAGTTGTTAATTAAATAATTTAAAACTTAATAAACTATGTATTTATTGCTTAGCCTTTATATATAAATACTCGTATTATTTTCGTCATACCATTTTATGAGATTTAATTCATATTCATTTCAAATAACGATCCATAATTTTAGGTTCGCCTGTCAATTTAATACTGTTATTAGCAAATGTTAAGAAAAATATACAAAATAATTATATCTTTTACTTCAAATATTCGTATAAAGGAATTAATTTTAATCTTTTATGATGCCAAAGAGAGGAAAATCGAAAATTGTCATGTTTGGTGTCATTTTGTTTGGCCCGGTACAAGCAAGAATGTAGGAGTTGACGCACTAAACTCCATACTCTGTTGGGAGTTTAGTTCAAACTACGATATTGGGAGAGTTTCTTGAGGAGACTTTATCCTCTTCTTTTAAAAACAACCATTATTTCAGCAATGAGAGTGTAATAATCTTTAGTATTGAATTTTAAACTACTTGATAAAAATTCAATTTGTTCATCATTAAATTTGAAATCCACAAAGTTATAGTAATTTTTATATTTATCACTTGTATATTAGATTTAGGTTTTTCTGAATGTTGTTCTTTTTTTCGTTTATTTATTGTGTTTTTATTAAAGTTGAATGTCATGACACTTTCTTTTCTAAGTAATTAAGTTTTAAGTCATATATTTTTTGTTTTTTTGACATATTACTTAAATTATCTAACAATTCTAATTTAGTTGTCCATCACTTGAAGATAAGTTTCTGTTTGTGGAATATTTAAACAGACTTTTGTATGAGGCCACTAAAAAGTCTTTTGACTCATGTGTGTTATTTAGTGTGTTATTTAATAACTAATTTTTATCTGTATAATGCACACTGTATACTTAAATAAATATTTTTTTCCAATGTCTTCTAGCCGTACGTCAATGACTATAAGTTTTATTGCAAAATTATCGCTATACACTCAATCTAAGTAATAAAATAAATAGGTCCCACTCTATTGCTCTTGAACCGATCAATGTAAAGTGACTGTTTTTCTTTTAGCCATTTGAAGATTCACGTTTGGATGCAATAATGATCTTAGAATCAATGCAATCATGTTTAACTATTCATTACACTTACATTATTAACTCCAATTTTTTTTAGATTATCGCTGATTCTTGTTCTAGTAAAGCGATACTTTATGATATTAGTCATTAAAAATTTAAGTTGCCTAATATTTGTTCTAGTTTCAATCAGTTCAGATTAATTTATTTATTAATAAAGCTTATTTATTTAAGGCACACAAATAACAGATGAAATAAACCATCTTTTGAGAATATGTAATTTAAATTTAGAAATTAAAATGTGGACAGAGTTAATTGTTTATCACTTACTGGTAAGTTTTAAATAATTACATAATAATTTTATCTCGTATATTTCCATACATATTTGTAACATGTTTCGCTACACAACATATTGCCACGTTGATATTTGTGACGTGGAATTGAGCCCCAACTGGATAAATTATTACTACCTCACCTCCAGTTAAAACATATCCAATCCTACCAGGAATAGTCGAGCAATGATAACTGATTTATTTAGGGCGTAGTCAAAACTAATAAAAGATGATTTCAAGGTTTCAAAAAATTCATAGACTAATAAAATTGACAAAACAATAATTCATAGAACCATTCATTCTGCGTAAGTAAATATAGAAACTAGTAAATTACATCTAAATTAAAGTTAATTAATAGTTATCTTTTTATTTTAATAATCACCTACTTACATTTTAACGTCGGCCATTATTTTTACGACAACAAACATAATATGGAAATATGCGTAAATTAAACTGATCAAGAATGGTTAAGAATTGATTAAAAACTTTCAAGTTACTGATTTTTAGTTTTAATACCTCCAAGTTGGCTGTCTAAGCCACGCTTCGTACCAACTTCGATCAAAGTTGAATGCATCCCACTTCTATTTCCTACAGACCCATTACTTAATTTTACTTTTATATTATCTGTATCAAAACAATATGAACATGACAGGCGTTCACGTAAAAGGACTATTTTTCCTTTCCATTCTTTCTAGTTTCTTGCGTAGCGACAAGGTTTCCCCCTCGTCAACAAAGTAACATCTGCGTTTTGATTCATTTCGCGTCTCTATTTTTATAATTAATATAGTTATTCTGAGATTAATGAACTTGCACTAATAGATTGCTTCATTATTTTATAAAATTTATCGATTTTAATAATTTTCCATCATTTAGACATTATTTCCTTCGATCATTTAAAATATTGAAAATCTCTACAGCAGAATCCAAAGAATTGAATACGTCTAATATTTTTGTCATACAAATATGGAATATCACCGGATTTAAAAAGCAATGGTGGGATCATTGGGTTAAGGAATGTAAGTAGGTGGATTGAGAGATAGATCTAAAAGAAAATATGGAAAAGTAGATGAAAAAGAAAGGAGAATAGGAATTGTAAGGGTAGTTTTTATCATTTTCATTGTTATTTTCTTCTCGCTGGTAAATGGGTTTGTGTTGTTTTGTATTCAAATTTGCTTTTTTAGTTGTTTTGTTTTTAGAAAAGGTTTATTTTTATTTGTGTTTAGTACTATTTTTTGTTTTCCTCGTATGATAATATACCCATACCAATTGTATACTTTTAGTTTGCTTAAGCTTTGCAATGTGAAAACTATTTCCAGAGTAAAAATTTGGCTTCCTTTTTCTATATGAATTTTCTTCATACATGGATTAAAAAATCGTCAAACGTTCTACACTAGATCAATTGCAGCCAAATTCAGCTTTTTGCTGAGTTATAGATGACCTCACTGACGTGAGACAGTCGCGTCGCAAACGTTTCGCTGCTAAAACTTTGCCAGCGATATTCACAACAATGCAAAAGTTCGCGTCGGAATGGGGAATTCTACTCTAGTTTGGACACTATTATTTCGTCACGCACAACCATTATTTTGAAGATATTACATTTTACTATAATTATCTAGTTATTTATAGCAATGACATCTTCTAATGAAGAAGAATATCAAAAACTTTTTGCAGAAGCTTCCAAACAATATATTTTTTCCCAATATTTTTATAGTCTTCATGACTTAAAACATAAATAATGGGATATAGCTTGTGGCGTACCCTGCTAATACCCTGATGGAACTCCCACACGCGACGCTGCTAATTACCAATTTTCACAAATGGCGCAACTAAATATGATATAAATTACAGAATACGCACTCTAGTTGGGTAAGGAAAGAAAAAGATGAACTATAAGGCGGAAACGTCATATTGCGCAGTGACGCGGCTATTGAAGGATGAATACCACTAACTGTACTGCGTACTAGCTAGCAGTATGCACCCTAGTTACATAGGAAGAAATTAGGCAGGAAGTAGGGGTAAAGCTATTTAACACAAGCAATACAATAATACAATGAAACAGTCTAAGCTATGCATTATGGCTTACCAAAAACTGCAGGTGACCTCTCGCTGGTGTGGCGGACTGGTATGCTCCGGTGTTGGCTGGTTTCGACGAGGCGAAATTAGGAACTGACTTTAAACGCGAAAAGCGCACTTATTTATAGACCAGGAGCCACACTCATGTCTCATTGTCCGCTACGGGACTTGTGTAAGCTTGCATACATTATATTGTGACACCTACGATCTCTCATACAAATTAGCATATTCACAGAAGTTTAAACAGAGTCTTATAGCAACTTACAATATCCGGATAACAGCTGCTATAGGAGTATCACACATCTGTGTGTGGAAAAGCAAGTCAGCGAGTCACCATCAACATTAGCAATATGTTATGCATATTCGCTTCTATACGTTCATACGTTATTCCCACTTTATTTATTATAAACAATATATGTCATTCAATAACGCTTCATTGAGCGAAACACGGTACATGCCCGCTTATACATATACACGGACATCGACGTGGTATGCACCTATCCAACGTCAGCTATCTCTCTTTGATTCACACTCTCAGGTAGGCGACCAAATATTCCCACTTCTATATTCGGGCCATATGTAACAGACAATATGTTATAGCTAGTAGCAACAGCACAATAATATTTGATTACCTTTTAAATCGAAATAAACAATTCTCAATTAATATACATGCGTTGAAATAATGTTATTTTTCTTTGAACGGAAAACGTATTTTAATCACTAGCGGGATTAATACTTATTTATCTACCCTTTATTTTATATATGCGGAAAAAGTATCTAATAATGATTACTTATCTATATCCAAGATAATATATTTTCGGTTATAAATATACACGAACAGACAGACAAACATTCAGTGCATACATAATTTCTATATGGGGTCTCCGAATAGCCGCGGCCAAATTTATTTATTTTATTTTTTCAATAAGTTTAACGAATACTAATGGGCACCGTTACAAGCTTTACACTTTCAGTAAATCTTAAAGCCATTTTTATAATTTGCCTACATGCGAAACCGCAGCGGCAGCAACATAAACAGTGCATGCAGCGTCAGCCAACAACAGTGCAGCATTGTGCACTTTTGCGGATTCGCTGCTTGTCGTCTTGAAAGCTAGCCGCAGCAACAGTTTTGCGACGATCTCGCGTCGGTGTGGGTAAAACTTTAAGTGCAACTCTCTACATGTAAACCTTTGTTTTATTTTTTCAAATATTTTGTATTTTATTATGTTATTTGTATTTATTTTTTATATCTGGTTTAGATATGTATCTAGTTTTTTTGTTTTTATTTACTTATTTCACTACCGCTGGCGAGTGCTAAATATTTCTTTGTTTATTTTTTGACAAAATAACTGTTATTCTTCATATAAAATAAGATATAAAGATTTTCGCATAAAATTTAATATAAAGTTTAATTGGGTAAATTATTTATCAACAAGATACATAAATCTTAAAAACAATAATAACAATATTGTAATTGGCGTTAAAATAGGTAATTGCTATAATTCATTTGGCTTTGTTTCCATATATAATTTGTTGTTTGTTTTACGTATAATTAAACACGCTGAATATTCGTTAATATCTTATATAAATATTCATTTAATAATATGTAGTTATCATGTTTTTTTGTTTATTCTTCTATACATTTTATTGAATGTTTACTTAAATAAAAACTCTTGTGAATTCTTTAATTGCATCAATTTGTCTTGCGTCAATAAATTGCTTAAAATTTGTACTTGAAGGTTAGTTTTTTATGATGATAGTATACATACATACGTTAACACCTATTATTAAATGATAAGTACAAGCAATTTAATTAATTGTTATTAAAACTTTTGTTATTGTAAAATATAAAATTCAGATTCAAAACCACGAGTTTACTCTCTGTTTCGTAAGATATAATTAATGCATGCTGGACATTATGTGTGCTATTTATGTCGAAGGAAAGTGGAATTTTTTAGATTAAAAGAAAAAACAATTAGTTATAGTCCAGGCGCTCTACGATCAACATATTACGTCATCAAAACCGGAGCCGAACTATATCCTACCGTTCGCACCAATGCGGTAACATTATTATTATTTATTATTGATAAGACAGCGGGTTGCGCCGATATCATCTTATCGCTATTTAATAATTACATATACAATATCTAAGTATTTACTTATGAATAACATGAAAAGAAACATAAAAAAATGAGAAAGAGGAAACATATTATTTTTATTTTGATCTTCTGTCGCACAGAAGGCATCTAGGCTATTTTCAAATTCATTAACCAAAGTGGAGGAAACCAGTGAATTGGACTACAAGTTCCATGTGTGCACAATTCGATACGATAGAAAATATCGTCGCTGCAATGAACTCCATTGCGTTGTATTTAATTTAAAGATGTGACCACGCAAATGTTTATTAGTATTTAGTTCACTCATAGTGTGTAGTACGGCGTATTTATAATATCTTCTGAGTGATTTGTAGGTGTCGATTAAATCGCCTCGTTTACGCTTATCCTTAAGGAATGGCAGTGGCAGTACTTACAGGGGCTGCTCATAAGATTATTTCTTTAAATCAGGAACAAGCTGTGTAGCTCGTTGCATTCTTTCAAGAAGTTCAGTGTCTTTTATGAAATACGGTGACCATACTGACGATACACACTCCATTGGGGGACTAATGTATGTTTTGTATATGCTCAGAAATGCAGTAGGCGTCAATGTTGGAAACACTTTTGTACGATACAAATGAGAGAATTCGTTTTCTTTACTAACTTTCCAATATGATGACTGTTGCTCAGGTTTTTCTATTGGCTCACTGTTCCATTTACTTGATAGATAATTCTTTGACTTTTACGACCCAAATGCATTATTGTACATTTATCAGTATTCACATCCAATTGCCATTATTTGTACAACTCATCGATATTATCTAAATCCCTTTGGAGTCTATTTGTATCTATTGACGGTTGCGCATATTCTTTGGGATCATCCGCAAAAAGGCATATGTTGGATTTTGTTTTAGATTATAGCAGATTCAGAATAAAATATAAAATTTATGTACGTCTGATGGACTATAATTTTCTATAACATAAATACATGAAACTCATTTTATATATTTTTATGATCTTTCAAAGTAGGCTGATTTATTGAATCCGGCTCATTTTAATTATTATGTTAGGTAAGTGTACATAGGTGAATAGGATACCAACACAAAACAACAAATTTTCGAAGCAGGCAGCGATATTTTTTTTGTATATGAGCTTGCAAAACCTGGATTTTATTGTTTATAATATTTATACTTCGTTGGTGATTTTATTTCGCGTCGTTATTTTGGACTGACATTTTTTTATTTGTCTCTAATTATAAAGCAAAAAAATTTAGGTCGTCTTCTTTCCAGTTAACAAAATAAAAATATAAAAAGTTGCGAATTAACGTATTATAAATTTTTATATAAATTCTGAATCATTGTCAACGAATAATTGTTTGGTTTAGACCTGGATTTTGAAGTCGGTAATGTGGATACTGAAGTTGATAATGTTGTGGCGTCTACGGAAAGGTGAGGAGCGTAGTGGCGTTAGTCGCTATCGCCGAACATGCCTCGGAAGAGACGACGGCGATGTTCTTCTGGCGTAGCTAGGTATAACCATCCTTTTCCTGACGTGGGAGGTATTGAGCCGTCAGTTGGTGCTGTCGGAGACAATGGCGAACCTGGTGTGCACGGATCGTCGGATTGGATCGGCGGAAGATTCTGTTGTGGTTCTGGTACCGTCGGCTCAGTGTCGTCTAAGTATCATGGTGTTCTCGGACAACAATGTTTGATTGGTACTCTTCTTCCCTAGCGCTTACCTCTTCCTCTGCTAGCGGCATGCACGCTTCCTCATTGATATCGTAGATGTATGGATTGGGTAATGAAATGTGTAGATGGGTGAGAAAATAGAATCAACGAATTAAATGTTGAAGGATCGAAAGATTTCAGCCGAAAAGTTTATGGGCGTGAATTGTGTTTACCTGATATTTTGTTGTGAGCTTGTAGTTTTGAAGGAGTGAATTTTATTTAATTTAATTCGAAAGCATAAATTAATTATTTTAGCTGGTGGCGCTTACTTAGCGTTCAAACATTCAGGAGTGCGACTATTGCTTAGTCAACGAAAATAAGTTTGTAGAGAGAATTTACTTCGAATAACCGATGACTTATTGACCGTTGCGAATTTTAAGGAATAATTTTGCTTAGCATCCCTGCCACGACATTACGTTTCTATGGTTCTACAATGGGTTGCTCTCCAATCAGATTTAACATGACAACGAGTGACGAGCTGCGTTTCCCCTTCCAGAATAGTGATTCGCAAACTGTTCATTAAACTCGTTTGCCGAAATACGATGTTATCGGACTCTCATGCATACGAGATTACAAGATGTCAATAAATTCATTAAAGGACCTCATAAATCTTAAATCTCATACATCTCTCGGTAGAGAAAAGCAATGATCGAGGGTCCAAAGTCCTTACTAAGAGGCTGTGGTTCTGTGCGAATTGAAATCGCCCCTAAGCGTAAAATGCATATTAAAAAATCAGGCGGCAAAAGGAAGTGTTATAAAATAACACGAAACATATTTCTCTCTCTTGTTATATACCAATTATTTGCTCGTCTTCTTCATTCGTTGGTCACGCGCAAAAAATGTTAGGAGCTTTTTTTGTGTGCATTTTCCTCTCGTTGCCTAAGACATCTGCCTAGGATAAAAACCATAGCATACGAATACGCGCAAAATATATTCTTCACTTCTTTTCTCAGCTGGCTCTTTCTAATAGATGCAAAATGCGAATCCCTACAATTTCTCCCATTCAAATATTTTGACACCCAGTTAAGTGTAGTCCATAAATTCCATATAGCTCTAGTTTCAATAACAATTTGCTACTGATAACCCGCGAAATCACTATATCTAAGTTGCACTATATACTAGTTGCACTATACCTAAGGTGTCGTTATTATCCCAGCTTTTTGTCCATTCCCAGTTTTCAGGCATTGAGATTGAAAAGCATATTTCTTGTTATTGTACGTCAAATCATGAATCCAAGTTGTGAATAGGGTATAATTTTATGTTCCTTACAATATTTTGATATCTTCTTAGGAACTTTAGACTCCATGCACTTCCCAATTAAAAATGTAATACTGACATATATATATAGTTATCGGCTTCTTGGCTATCTTGACTTCTTGGCTTCTTGGTTATCCGCATACGCTGTCTTCCAGTCTAATAGAATCATACCTTTACAGATTGATTTTATAATTACATGCATTGCATCTGGAAATTGTATATTCTTTTATTAGATTTAGAAGAAAGAGACCAATCATTATATAATGTACAATATGGTTTTATAATTATTTTAATTTGCAATTTAATTGACTTTTTTTGTTTTAGGTACTTATGTGTTTAGTCCGGAATTCCATGCATAGTACTGATGGGGTAAGTGTTTTACAATCAATTTTAAATATATAAGATTTTTAATAATATTTTTAGTAGAAAAAGATAAATAAAAAATTATGTGTCTTAATACCCTCGTGTACGTATGTCTAGATTAAACAAACTTTGGGCTAAAAATACGGATATGAATTGAAAGTTAAAATTGTTGTTTTAAAAGTATACAGACATGTGGCAAATGTATACTTAGAGCGTGAATGTAATGTGCTTAAATATGTTGGAAAATTTTCAATTAGCATACTTAAAACTACCTTTAAGGGTGGCAAGATTGATAAGAGACTATTGAGAATATTGTTTTTAGGAAACAAGCATATGTAGTTTGGTGATATATGTGTTGAAACGATTTCTAACATACTGTCATGATTAGTCATGATTAGTTTTTGGTCACACATATATGTCACGTAACTGGTAAAATAGAATCCTGTTAATGGGGGTACGTGGCGAGTCCCTCCTACCGTACGAGATCCATTCGTACAATAACTACAAAATGCGATTCACTTTAATACCCATTCGAATTTACCTACTAGGAAATTATGTTATAATCCCCAGTTTCCCAACACTGTTTAGAATAAAACACAAGACTTTGTGATTGCTAACGTAGTGCATACCCTTCAGATTTAATGATAAATTTATCTAGAAATGATCTATTAATATTGAATTGCGAAATGCTAAATGCCAATAAAATGAATAAATATTCTACGCTCAAAATCAGTAACGCCTAAATAAAATAAAATAATATTATTTATAAGATTATTCTCCTTACAGTTTTTGTCATTCCTACCTTCACGAACGTATTTTAGATCACATACCGTTACCTAATTTATTCACTTTCATTTATATTCATTTATCTCAGTAGGTACTAATTTCTGGTACAATTTTATTTCTGGTTCATTTTTTGTTAAAATACAAAATTGTATGGTGCCAACTGAACAACGTAAAAAGTTTCATTATGTCCTTTGTCCGGGGCATATCCTAAGCATGGGCATTTGACTGTAGCGGTAATTGCCCTTCACTTACTGTTATATTTATTGGTTGCATAAATAGGTACATTTTCATTTTTATCTTTCATATTGTCATGTAATGTAAAATGTGAAGTAGTACTCAAATATATCTAGAGGTAGTTGGGAACCATAGTTAGCAACGGAATGTAGAAAAGAAAAGAATTTTAAATATAGTTGGCAACTGCACAACTTAAGCTCGCTTAATAAAACGCAAATATATAGGAAAGCTTTGGATAGTTTTACCACAAGCCGCCTGGACAGGAAGCAAGTAAGATTCCGATCCAGGAGACTTAAAAGTCAATCCTAGTTTACTGGTGGATAACACATAGAAGGCAAATGCGGGGTTTTGCATATATATATGTATATATTCCTTGATAGAACAATGATTTTTAAGTAAAACTCAGTTAGTTCAGTTTAGTTCTCCTCAAAATATCTTTGTCAAATATTGACACCAGAATGTAAGTGATACATATTTATTATTAACACTTCCAGTGTTCTCATTGGATTTCCAGTGCCTCCGTTGCACTATAAGTATCGGTGTTTCCAGTGGTACTCTTCACAATGTTATTATTAGTGAAGGGTTCACAGTACAGTTTTATGAAGTAGTAGGGGACCGGCTATTCTTCCCTTCTATACCGTACCTCAACTCGTTCTAAACGAAAATCCACTATGGCGCCTATCACGTCATTTTGGTCTGAGTTTTTAATTTTATTATTTAATCCTAGATGTCACTAGATTTGTAAGTAGATATTACCAAGGTCAATATAAAAATAACGTACAAGGGCGATCAGAAAGTTTAATATTAATTAACGCTAGATGTCACTATATTTTGTAACTAGGTTTATTATAAAAAGTAACTAGATTTCTAATTAGATATTACCAATATAAAAATAAGGTACAAGGGCAATAAATTAATTAATATTATTTAACTCTTTGTCACTAGTTTTTGTAACTATATTTTATATGAAAAGTAACTCGATTTGTAATTAGACATTACCAAGGTAAATATAAAAATAATATACAGGAGCGATAAAAGAAATTATTATTTAACGCTACAATTACTAGATTTAAAATTGAAAGTATCAAGATTTGTAGCGATTTATAGATTACAGTAGTTTTATTTAATTTACCCTAAACAACTATGGTGCTAATTTAATTTAATAGACGAATTATAAGGTGACAGTCAAAATTAAAAGTTCAACTTTTATTCTATGCGAAATATAAAGAAACGAATGACTTCCAGCATATGAAAGATAGAGTGGCGATCACGTCCACTAATTTTTATATCACGTTCAACAACGATATTTGTTAAATATAAATAAGCTGACGAGCATACATATTTTAACAACTTCAACAGCAAATAAGCTCCTTATTTGAGATTGAGTAATTTCCTGTTTTTGTTATTATAATTTTTTGATAACATAGCTCATATATTCTAAGATATAAAAAAATCTTTTTTAACTTATTCTAAGAAGAACTAATTGAAACCCTTATGACATTGTTCTTGGATATCATCTATTTTGTACATTTTCGTATATTTTTATAATTCAAGTTTTAATTTATTAAAACTTTTTTTAAAGATTACATACAAATTTCAATATGCTATTGAAGAACCGGAAAAGGGTTTACTGACTTTCCGCTGGGAAGAAAGACATCATAATCATGTAAAAGGAAGTTACAGCGTATTAGATCCTGATGGTCGTATAAGGACTGTAGATTACAATGTGGATAATCAAAAAGGATTCAAAGCAATTGTTAAATATAGAAGACCTCAAGGTATTATCTTTAGATACAAAATTTAGTGAATTACGAGAATTATGTTTATACTACATACGATTTATAAAACAATTAAAAAGTATGCCCCCTTTTCAATATTGATTTTAGCAAGGACGTTGTAGTTTTTATTATTCGTAGCATTTTAACAAAAAGGAAATCTACATGTAAGTACTTGTGATTTATGTGTCATTTCAATTTTTAATGATTTTGTTGAAAATATAAATAGGAATTCTTTTTATGCCCTCAAAGATTTTTATTTGCTTAGTATAATGACGGTCTAAGGTAAGTACTTTTTAGCCATCACACCAAGTTATTTAATTAGTTTGTTATAAACAATTTAGGCGGTAGTTTTAATTATTTTTATCAGTAATATGACATTTATTGGCATAAATTCTTAACCTATATAATTAAAAATGCATTTTTTATGTTTTTGTTTCTCTAATACTTTTATCCATGATTCCTATCTTTTTATTACTCCTAAATAATCTCTAATATTACCAGCCAACTCGATTTCTTTATCTGTCCATATAATTCCCAAATATTCTTTAACCCAGTAGTCCCATTTATTTTTTCCATAAATCCTATATACTCTCTCAGTTTAAATCATCCAATCCAACTCCCACATTTGAAACGCGTTTTCATTCGTTGTCTCTCCATAATCACTTTACCTATTCCGAACCATTCACCATAACTAATATCTTTAAATCTAATATTGTACTTAGTGTTGCTCAATCGTTGCCAACTTTCTTGCAATTCCACATCATTCACTCTCACTTCCACTTCATTCGTCATCTGATCCATGTCCATTATTCTCTCAATCAGTCTTTCCATCGATTATCCTATTCTTTCATATGCTCTCTTTCGTTCTCTTGCGCATTCATTTATACATATCCAATTCCTTTCATCCTCTAACACTTTCAAGTATACACCCTTAAATCACTTCCATCCATCAATACCTTTTTCTAATACTATTCCATTTTCATAATAATACTTATACTTTCCGCATTATTGAAGAACAATCACACTCGGCATTGAATTTTTCACCCCGATTATTTTCTTCAGCAATTTTTTACCTTCCTTTTACTCACCATATTTTTCACCTTTCTTTTACTCCTCACAAATGTCCTATTACCAACATTTTCATATATACTAACTCTCCAAATCTCATTTCTAATACATATCTTAACCGTTCAATTGCAACTTTTGCTTTCTTTACTACCATCTCGACGTGTTCATTACCCTTCTCATTTTTACAATGCATAAATTCTGAATTCTTATAGCTTTGTACATTCTCAATGTCTATTCGGCTTAATTCAAATTTATCTATTTTGTTATGTATCCCTCCTTTCTTGCCTACCATTATTTTAGATTTTTGCACATACACTTCCATACCTATTTTCACTATAGTTCTACTGATTCTATAAATAATCTCTTTCATTTCCTCTTTTTTTTGCCATACATAATATATTATCTACATATCCCAACGCCCACACTTTTTCTCTCCCTATCATCATCCCTTCACTCTGTCCCTTCCTCAACATTTCTTCCAAATCAGATATGTAGACAGCCCCCCACTCATCATACACCCACAAAACAAAATAAAACAAAATAAACATGATTAAAAATACACTTTTTATCCCCCTGTTTTGCTTTCCTTAATGAAAATAAGTATTTTCATTATTCCTCCTCATAAACAATCTCTAATATTACCAGCCAACACCAATTCTTTATCTGTCCATACAATTCACAAACATTCGTTAACCCAGTAGTACTCCGATTTACTTTTTCCACAAATGCTATATACTCTCTCACTTTAAAACATCCAATCTTACTCCCGTTTTCTCTCCATACTCACTTTACCCATTACGTAGTCCGGTAACCATTCGCCATTACTGATATCTTTATATCTATTATTGTACCTAGTGTTGCTCAATCTTCCCCACTTTTGTTGCAATTCCACATCATTTACCCTCACTTCCACTTCATTCAACACCATTATCGTCTCAATCAATTTTTCCATCAATAATCCTTTTTTTTCTTTCTCTTTGTTCTCTTTTGCAGTCATTTATGCATGTACCGTTGTTCAACAGGCTCCCACTCATCAGGCACCTCCTTTTTTGTCTTACCCCTATTTTTTTGTTTCAAACTAAATGACACATTACTTCCCAATCTTGCTCTGAGCTTTATTCCGATGTACATTACTCTTGTTCATTCTTATCCTCCTCATTCTTATCATCCTTATTTTCGTCCACATTCCCTTCATCCTTTCATTCTTCATGGTTACCCCAATCTTATCCAATCTACATTCATTTTCCCAGTCATTTTTACTCACCCTACATTCCTCCCTATCAACTTTAATAGCTCCATTCATTCTTAAATACCTCCAACCTACTAAGTCCTTTCTTTTTCAGTATATATCTATTAATTAATGCAATATAAAATTTACATTTCCAATATTTACGTCACAATGAGTAACATAATTATTAATCGCTTATTTGTTATAAAATAAACAACGAATACAGACAAAAGATTTTATAAAAAATAAATGATAAAAGTATAGTATTTTTATAATTATTTATAATAAATTAACTTTATTCAATTAAAAGATAAACGTGATAAACTTTTGTTTTCCTATTTTATGTTTTTTTTACCAAAAAGGATTTGCTTTGCTACTAGGTCACACATATTTTAAGATTATCTGCTTGAATATGTATATTGTGTAAAGTAATCTACAAATATAGTTGCCATACAGCCAGGTTTTTGTTTGCGTCAAATTCTCTATCCAAATTTTGAACGCTGTGTTTCTAAATTGATACAACGTGTTTCAATTTATTTGTAATACATTTTGAGGCATTGTTATATGAAACAGTCTTTAAATTCGATGGGCATTAAATCTTTTTAAAACGTAGTAGTGGAAAACAGTCGCCACGGTCCAAAGTCCATTTTCATTCGGTAAGATCCGAGTAAAGTTCACCATTCCAACTACTTATTTAATAGAATGTATTAATATAATATATTGGTGAATGCTTATCGGTTGATTGTAGAACACTTTTGCTCAGTAGAGTCCACTCCGATTACTTAGTTGATAGAATGTATGAAAATATTGGTGAATGATTAGGGATTCTTGGGCACTTTTTTGCTCCCTGTTCGTATATATTCATAGATCCTCGTGTTAGTTATGTTGATAAGAATGTAAACAAATATTTTCAGGTTAAGTTATTATTAATTAAAATATTTTAACGTTAGATGTCACTAGATTTGAAACTGAAGGTGAGTACTGTCTGTACAACATATACTAGATGTTAATAATTCTGGAGATCTGAAAATCCCCTCTACAACGGATTAAATGTGTAACCATCGTCTCTTCTGAGCAGTACGTTTAGCCCAGTCACGTCATCGATATGAAGCTAAAGCTGTGTGGCACTAGTATTTTAAATTAAAATATAGTTAAGTCCTCAAATTGAAGGTACTATCTAGGTAACTATCAAAATACCTTCAAGAAAAGTTCTACATATTGTCATTTTTATTAACCGATTTCCCTCATTCGTTTTCATCGTTTCGAATTAAGATAAGATTGAAATCTAATTTTTAATTTTCAGTACAACTGAAAGGACATCTACGCTATCCGTTCGCGTATAGAGTACCGATTATATTACAAAAACCTGTGAGTTTAATAACGCCAGACCTATTTATTGACAAAAATAGTTATCCAGATATTTAATGTTTTAATAATAGAGAAATCATACATAATATAAATAATTATTTATATAATATATTTAAATTATTTAATAAATTAATACTTTCAAATATTTCAAACAAATTATTTAATATTGATATAAACCTTGTATTAATAATGATATCAAGTTTAGCAATTAACAAAGTGTGGCAAAAAAGTCTTCGAAAAAGTCTTCGCAAAAAGGTGTCGAAAATTTCTAAGAAGACAAGGTATGTAGTCTAGAAAATCAAAAATTACAACATTTACGTAAAGGGTGCAAGGGACCAATTTTGCTCAACATTCCAAAATATTTTTATATATTATAAAAGTTGTTTCCTATTTTGAGGAAAGTCTACATATTAATCCAGAGACGGTCCCATGGCGCAGGTATAAAAATTTCCTGTGGAAATGATGTTTTTTGGGAGCAATATGTTTTATTCAAAGTACGACGGATAACACAAAATATTGCAAAGTTT
>WYDF02163245.1:0-22327 GCA_009867245.2 Adranes taylori
GTTTGTTTTCCTTTGTAATGTGTTTATCCCATAGTATGCCGTTAATCATGGACACAGCCTTCCTGCCTTGAAGATTTTTTTCGGCTATTGCTTCGTCCAGACTTCCTTCTTTCGATATTTTTACGCCTAGGTATTTATATGAGCTGCAGTGTGTAGTAAGTACTTTTAGTAATTAGTAATTTTGATCAATTGGTAGCATCAGACAAACTGGTAGCAACAGGCCAGGTACTTAAAATCTTCTTCTATAAATCTTCTGTCCAAGATGCTGAAGAAACTAACTGATGGAGATTATACCCAGGGAGGCAGTGGGGCACTTTTTTAAGAGGCAGAACGCGTTCCTAAACTTTTTATAGTGTTTCTATACAAATTTTGCAGTTATTAGTACACTAAAGCTCTACATTTATCTAAATAAATTGTTGTTTACCTAAAACCGTGCCGGAACGGTTTAGGTTGCGTTCCAGTACTTCATATTTTAGTAAATCATCACTGATTATACCATTCTTGTAACTAAGAAATTAATTGCGGTGATACTGTAACCGGAATTAGCAAATTGTAGTAAAATTTCTTAAATATTTTTATTCTCTTGTACAATGTAACAATAATAAAATGATTTATATCATTTTATATTATGTTTATTATCTTGTATAAATTCAAGTATTGCTTGATGTCTTGAGGAGTTCAATATAGTCACGTTTAAAAGTCCTTTGATCATTGTAATTTGAACAGAGTTAGAATTTAGCCTTCTTTTAAATATGGATTAGGACTTTCAAGGTCGAAAGTCTTCGAGAGGGGTGGGGGCAATGTAACGTGGTAAACATTAAAAGTATTTATTTCTATTAATTCTATTATAGATACTTTTTGTACACTCAATACTGTTTCTACACGGTCTTTTTTACAAGGTTTAACTCTAACACGATTCAAAAAATTCCTCCAATTATTGTTTGCATGACTATTGTTTTTGCACGGTTTTTTAATTACAAATTTTACGGATTCTAGTATGTACTACCTTCATACATTTTTTGTTTTTTAGATGTGTTTATACTGCTAGATTGGTACTAGTGAAATTTCAATCAATGAGGTCATTGATAAACAAGCCAGAAGCAACGCAAGGGAAAGACCATTTCTCTGGAACAAAAGATCAGAATGGTTCAAACAAGTGTCGGTAAAAGTTAAAAATTTGAATTGCACCGCCAGTACAACAATCACGAAAAATGAAGAGGCTATAAGAAAATCCTTTATTGCTGGTACGAAATACACTGCTCTAACATCATCGTACACTAGAAATTTTCGTGTAGAAAAAACTGATGACAATGTGCTGGCCTTTTGGATAGAAAACCACACGCAGAAACAAATATAATCGATGGTAATAAGATTTTACGAAAATATTAAGGAAGGAATATCGACGTCCTTAACCAGCAAAACATTCAATTCTTGGCAAGCACTAGATTGCTTGAAGGATGCCTGAAAAGACATTCGTACCGTAGTAAAAATAAAGGGTAAAATCGGGTATGTGGCTAAATTCCAGAAGAGTGTCAGTGGCTTCATACTAGCAAGAGACCGTGTTACGTTTTGGGGTAATGCTTCCTTGGTAGTTAATAAACACTTAAATCTCGAACATATAAAGTCCAAGATTTGAAGAAATTGCCCATTTAATGGATGGAATATAAAAAAGCATGAAACGGTCCAATAATATATGAGAGCAAAAAAACTTCAATTTACAGTTCTTCTTCAAGTTGCAATGTACTTGGCGATCCAATTTTAGAACATCCAAATGTGCAAGTGGCATTCTTGTTTCCCCCCTCAACCACACATAAATGTTGCTTTTAAAACCTACTATGTATGACTGTCATTCCAGTTCATTTATATAATAAAAATAAAATGCTGTTCGTTGGTAACAGCATAACTTGAGAACGGCTGGATAGATTTGGCTAATTTGTTTTTAAACATGTTCCTATCAGCCCGCATCAGATTCTTAAGGAAAGAACAATTGGAAAAGTTGATTTGTATTTAAATGTTCTTTACTACAAAAACGAGAATCTCATTCTAGGCATTTGTCTGTTTTTTAGCCAGCATGAATAAGCTTCTGGATATTTAAATACAATTTCTAACTAAAGATATTCAAGATAGATCATTTATATTACAATATGTGTTCATCATATCAAAAACATGTTTTCCCGTCAACGATTTTTCGAATTCTTTGCAACATAAAAAATCTGACAAAATTCATATGAAGGCAACTCCAAACAAAATAATTTCAACTTTCATTAAAAGCTGATTTTTCAATATCAATTGATGGATCACTAATAGGTGGCAAAGGAATTTTTTATTTCTTCACACTGTAAACATTTGTATGTTTATATTCTAAACAATCCTGTGTCTATTTATATGTTCTTTCCGGTCAAAACGAGAATCGCATTCTAGACATTTGTATGTTTTTTTGCCAATATGAATAAACTTGTGGATATTTAAATATGCGGTTTCTGTCTAAAATCAAAATCGCATTCTAAACATTAGTCTGGTTTTCTGCGAGTGTAAATAATTGTGAGTCTATATAAATTTCTTTTTGCTAAATTCTAGGACTGGACAAGAAGCTACTTAAAAGCCACAAAACAACCGTAGAACAATACCAACGCACTGGTAAAGCTGTTACTCAAATTTGGGAAAAACTTGTTGGTAAGCGAATAACTTGAGAAATTTGCTAATTTCTTTTTAAAAATATTCCTAACAGCCCGAATATGATTTTTATGGAAAGAAAAATGGGAAAAGTTGCTCAGTACATGTATCGATACGAGGAATTGTACAAGAGTCTGTCAAAAAAGAAGTCTCTCAAATCGCAGCCCTTGATCACGAAATTTTTCCTAGGGACCACAGAGAACATTGACAACAGGCAAAGCAGTGATATTAATGCAGTCAGCGTTTCCAGTAAAGATTCTCAGAATCAAAACCGTATGTGTTTGTTATCAGACGAATAAAAACAATTTATATTTAAGAAAGTTAATAACTTTAATGAATAAATTTTTTTATACATTTGAATTACAATAAAAAAACAAATTTGAATGTTTTAGGCAATTCCTTAATTATGTTAAAAAGTTAGGAACTTATCCCAGATTTTTGTATGGATCTCATGTCTTTTTTACACGGTTTTCTTCGGATCGTAACTACCGTGAAAAAACAGTGTTGAGTTTACTTCAATTATTCAACAGTGTTGTTACCAAATTCTAGGTTGTTCAAACATTATTGTCTAACAACCAAATTCGTTGTATAACTAAAAATCATTTAAATTAATTAATAGCTGTCATATAAAGCTGACTTCATCATTAGTAGATAAATTAAAAGCTTCAAACGAGAATAATTAATTTCTTTGATTTGTCGCCACATGATAATAGAACACCTGTGCTTTATAGATAGCGGGTATGGAATAGAAAGGGGTAGCACCAGCGAAATAAAGTGAGACGTCACTGTACTACAGGAGGTTTTCACAGCGAGTCGAGCTCAGCCGGACTAAGCCGAAGTTGTGTGAGCAGGTGCTTTTTGACAGCAGAAACACGAGTGGGAAAAATAATAGAGATAGTTTAATGGGACGAAATGAGACGGGGAACTTACAGCAGGTACCGGTCACCTCTTGGACGATAGCAAGCTACAAGAAGGGGAGAAAAGCGAAAAAGCAAAAAGAGGGAGAGATATACCTATAAAAAGCAGTTTGTTTGCACTTCAGCGTACAGTTGATGTTACATTTTTTTCTGAAAAATAAATCTAAAAGTAGTACAGCGTTCGACATGTATGCAGCTTAAATGTAAGTTAAATTATATTAATATCTCAAACACATAAAATTCTAAATGTTCATTCAAAAACTAAAAACTTATAAATTAATGAACCGCTTAACTTTTATTGGCAATTAAATTATATCGTATGCGAGTTATCTTTTTACCAATATATTGAATAAAATAACTATTGAATTTTATAATTTTTTGTGTTAAACTGTCACGATATTACTGAGTGTTATAAATTAATGTACATTTACTAAATGAATTATTAATCTATATTATATGCAGTATAGTATGCTTTACCTATATTATATTTTCGATCCCTTTTTATAGTTGGGTGATGTTATCGGTCAGAGACCTCCAGTTGCCACAAAGACAAAAAAAAATTTAGATTTTGGACATTTTTAATTTTTTTTCATAAGTTCACAAATTAGTAAAGCAATTTATAATAATCATCAATTAATTAATTTCAAGAAAGACTATTAGTGCGGGACATTATTTTAATTCAATAGAAGCTAACTAAATAAATAAGTTAATAATCAGTAATATAATATAAATAACGAGTAAATTTGTGAGGTGTATACCTAGGAGAACTTTCGTGTGACATCCGATGGTGTGAAAATTTATACAGGGATATTGCATATATATAAAAGCAGCTGCAAATTTTGCGAGAAAAAGCAAAGAAAAATACATTAATGTCCAAATGCATTGAAATAGTTTATGGATTTCCCTGCAAGTGCGTCTATTTCGTTGCAAGTGAAGTGATTCGAATATAATTATTTTATATTATGTATTTTTACAATATCACAACCGATGATTTTTTATGGCTTCCTATTTCCAACCGAATTTTTTTATTGCGTAATGGACTTTCTCATTTACTTCGAAAAATAGTTACTATTTTAAGCCATGTAAAGTTACAAACACCTTATCAGTACGTAATGAGTTTATGTACGCTAATAAATCAATATACAAGGTTCCCTCAGCCACATATTAGACACATGCTATTTTAAATTGAGTCTTTAGATTCTTCAGCGAGCATTTCACGTTTTGCGGAGACATAATTTAGAATGTAAAAAAGTTTAAATCCCTCTTTTGGTCAGCGAGCGCTTATCGCGGCCCTAAGAATGATTTGATTTTAGTAAGCGCCATTGTTAATAAATCAATCATTTCTTTTTCTTCTGAACCAATGATCAAATAGAATCTCCGTTAAAAAAGGTTAAGTATTACACGGCCCATTATTCAGCAGAATGTTTCGATTTTCATATCATCCATTTTTTTGTACATCTGTTTCTCGTATTTTATTATCTTTAAATTTATTTATCCTAAAAACCAGACATGAGTTAACCAAACAGACTCTTTATATGCAAATGGTCTTGTAGATGTCTCATCTAGAGAATCATTTCTGAATGTAACAGATTGACATCTCAGATAGGAAGAGGTGAGAAACGTATACCATCGTTAACTCCATCAAGATGATGATGAAGCCAAAAAGGTATAAAACATCTCGTTCTACGTTTACGTTCGGAAAAAATTCATTCATAAGTTGTTTAAATAGTTTTATTTCCCTTTGATAACAATGGTTCTTACGCATATGGATTCAAACTTCACTATTATAATTATAAATTACAATTACGAATTTTACAGAACACAAATCAAAAATAAGCAATTGTTGAACTAATTAATCATTCAGAAAGACCAGCATTTTCTGAAGGTTTAAAAGTATCTAAAGTTATTTAACCCCAGAAAATGAAAAATTATCACGTTAGAGCATTGAGTAAATAATAACTAGAGATATAAAAGGATAGGCAAAACCTGACTAAATACGAAAATGGTGCCCTCTCAATTGCTGTGAACTTTATTCAAACTTCTTGACGAGTTAGAACTATTGTTTAGCCAGGACACAAACTAATCTAACTAAACAAGAGCAGAACTTTATTTTAATGTACTATCATTTGTGTGTGTTATATTGCCAATGTTGTCTGTTGTAAAATCCAGAAAATTTGCAATAATATAAAATGGATAGATATATAGTTATATATGTTTGTTGTGTGGAGTCGTAAATGCATTTTATCATTTCTAGCAAACAGCTGGCTGCTGGTTTAGGCAGCAGAGTCGTGTGGTCTTTCTTGCGACAGTGATGTTTCTAATAAAAAAGGTGACAATAATCCCTCCCTTATAATAATGGGTGAAATGGTCCATACATCTTGAACTAGCCGCTTCTTTAAGACGTTTCTTGTAATTATAGTAATTGAATTAAAACAAACAAAGTTGAACAAAATAAGCTTAGTGATACTATAATTATACTTGCTGGATTGATGATAGCATTTTTTAAAAAACCGTATTTGCTGATGCCACTTGGCTTGAGCAAATCTTATTCATAGATTAATAATATAATGCAAAGTAAGACGATAACTCTAATGTCTTGTTTCGATATACTTGCATATAAACATCGCAATCGATATGTGTATACTTGACGCGAAGCCGAAGGTTATGACGCTGCCGATTTGACGCCAGCATTTGAACGTGGCGGTTTTGATGCCGAGCCCGTTTGACGCGAGTTTGTGACTGAGTGTTTTAATAAACAAAAAATGTTCTTATTCATCGAAACTATTAAAAGACCACTTTTCATTGTTTAATTAAAGTTTTTTTATTTCAATCAAATTTTAGTAGAGATGGCTCTATTAGCACAGTTAAAACAAACGTGAAGAGGAGTGTTCTACACTATAAAATAACAGTAATATTAAGGACTATAAAAACCGTAATGTTATTGACTATTTAAGAGCAATATCTCATAATTATTTAATGCTGTCATAATTCTATATTATATTGTGTACGTATTGTATGTTTGTTATATTTATATTATAATAATAAAACATATCTAATGTATTACGAATTTCATTTTTTGCTTAAAAGTGGCTTCGCGTCAAAATGCACTGGCGTCTAAATAGCCTCGGGTCAATCCGTCCTGGCGCCAAAATGACTGCGGCCAATCGGCTGCGTTAAACCGGCCACGTCACAACGTCCCAAATCGGCGTATACTCTAATTACATCACAATGTAATGAAAACATTTGTTTTACTTTTACTGGCGTTAGAAAATTTTTATTTAATGGGTTTAAAAAGGATATCTTTATTTAAATGGGAGTTCAACTTAAATTTAACTTAAATATTAAATAAATTTTATCTCTATCTATTGTGCATTGTTGTAGAAATATCAGGGAGTATGGGATACATTTGACGTGGTTTCCATCATCCATATAATTCCATGTATCTATGTGATCAATATATGACCTATATCTGAAATAATAATAATCAATTAAATAATATAATCTCATGGGAATGAATTAAATATAAATATTTTTGAAAATATTTGGGATCATAAGAAACATTTGACGAGAATGAGTGAAATGGGCCATACATCTTGAACTAGCCGCTTTTGAAAGACATTTGTTATTATAAAATTATTAATGTTGGCTTCCTGGTTGGTATTGCGTACCGATTACTTATTTTATTTTATTTGTTCATATAAAATATTCCAGAATATTCCTGTTAGGGTGCATTGAGTAAATGGAATATGTCTGATCTTTTTCACCTGGTCTCTTGCAAATGGTACATTGATTTAGGTTTTATTCTAATTTCTCCACTTCCAGTGAACCCAACGACTTTTAGAGGTGTACTTATTCATTTCTTCTACTTTTCATAGTTTGTAGTTCAGATTTAGCAACCGTACGTAAGATTTGCTCATGATATAATTTTCGACAGTCTTATGTTGGCTATAAGACTGTCGTCTGCTGTGGTTTAGGTGCCGAATGTACCTAGGCACATAACTTACTTCTTGATTTTTATGATTTTCACCAACACGTCGTACTGTTTCTTTTTGAGGAAGTCTACCACTTGTCTCTTTCCTTTGTTGAAGCCAATGCTACACTTTTTGATGATTGATTCCTAGGATTTATTTACTCATTATCTTCCTGAGAACTGTGAACTTTACGACAACTTTTAAATTATATGGATCGTTCATCTAAAAAAGATACTGTTATATTGTCTATTTCTAATTAGCAAAGTGTTCAGAATAATTCGGGTATCATCTCCCACCACCCTCCAGACATGTATTATACACCATTTCCGTTAGCATCGCCCCGATCCCATTAGTACAACGTAGGAATTCCCTCTTATTCTTAGTGGTACCGTTTCTTGCAATGCTTAGAAAATGCGATTCACTTCAATACTCACTTTAATGTGCTTACTACTGAATCAAGTTTTACGTTTTATATAATCAAAATATGTGAAGATGTAATCCCCCTAGTTTATCCGTAGGCTTAGCCATTGGTAGGGTTACTGAGTCGAGACTGATAGAATAAAATAGTTGATTAAACTTAATCAACTCGTACAATGAAATATAACATAATTAACGACTCATCAAATAAAATAAAATAGTACTTATGTTCAATCAATGCGTGCATATCAGAGACTAAAATGGCGTCGTAAATCATCAACTAGTTTCCAAATTTACTTATTTTATATCACGAAATTATTTTATAATTATGCACAGTGACCTTATTACTTCATTTAAAATTGTTTTAATTTACCTCGAAAAATAAGGTTGTTGCTTAATAATTTACTTTAGTTTATTCAAAGGATTCGACTTAAAAGAAATATCTAATTATTCTTAAATACCGTACACAACTATAACTCATGACTACTTATTTAACATTTCAATTTATTCATGACTTAATTTGGAATTAATTCTGATTTTATTTAATTCATAATGATATTTTCAAAATCAAATCAACATAGGATTAGTCTTGTGACCACAAACTATCCTTTTGTTAGTGCTCGATGGAGCATTTTAAACTTTTTTGAGTTAGCAAATTCCTACTATCATTACGTTGTAATCTCTCAATACTTTCCCCCTTCCTATGGTAAATTGCGTTCATCTAATGTATTCCACTTGATTACCTCTCATCATATTATGCTAATTGTTTTCGGCCATGAATGACGTAAATCGAATTAGATATGCCTACCTGATACATACCAATGTAGTACGTATGGTGCTCCTTCGCATAGTATTGGTTGATTACCAATTAAACTGATTCAATCTATTTATTCTAACTTATTTCGTCTATTCAATAACCTGGTTAAACCACTAAACATTTTACAGCATATTTTACAGCATCTGAATTATTTACATAATTATAAGTATGAAATGGCCAAACTATCTATCATAAAACTAAATTGGAACGAGGACAAATTGCCTCGTTAGAATATGGTTGGAATCATACTTATTTTCGAAATGTTGATAATCTGTGGTGCCTTCCAGATGTTAGGGTAGTATTCATTTCTTTTGTATTGCCTTTGTAAAGCATTGTCTGTGATTTTTTGCTTCATTTAGAGAGAAGCTTTTATCCAGCAACTTCTGAAATTTTGAAGTCAGCAACTCTTACTACACTTAGCGAATTCACTACCACGCCATACCAATAAATCGCTCTTGGATATGGAAAAATGACAAATGCCAAGGGCGCATTAGGTTGTAGCATACGAGTCGATTTGCTCTTCACCGCCGATCGCGAATGTTTGTAGCAATCTAACAAATTCAATTTACAAGTGCATATGCTGCCTTGTTTAAAATATTATATCAAAATTACTATATAATAGATGTTCCTCTTTATCTTAATAATATTAGTCTTCTAAGAAAATCAATCATCTTTCAAGTCCCATTAATTATATTTAAAAGTCTACCTTCTCTTATTTACCATGTAAACTAATCATGATAGTTTAGTTAATATAAAATCTAGAATTAATTAGAATGTACAAAGTTCGTTAAATCATTTTTAATTTTGTAGCAAATAATGTTTCAAGTAGTTAACTCTAAAAAATACCCTATGTGCTCCATTATTATGGAGTTCTATATAGGTATGACATAGGAGTTATACGAAAATATTGTGCAGTCTCGACACAAAAAATTAAAAAAAAAAAAACAGTTTTCGAAAAAAGGAGCCGTAAAGTTTGTATAAAATAGAACAACCTGTATGTAGAACATTCTGTACTACATGTATAAAATTTCGGCCTCTTAGTGCAAAACGTAGATTCTTGTGACATTTTGGGTAAATAAAGTTATTCCAGTGTAGAAAAATTATTGTCGGTAAATCAATTTAAAATAACAATAATTTAGTAATCATTAATTTAATAAATGAATGCAATAATTTAGTTTTTAATATAATATAAATCGTTAAATAAATTGTAATTCTATATAGTTCGTTGGAAACAAAAAAAAATTTCGCGCCAAAGTTCAGTTCGTGCAAATAAAAAGAAAGAGAGCAGAAGAGAGCGGACAGAATGGTCACAAAAACGTTATTGTACATCTTACACGCTGTGGCAGTAATATGTTTATATATATAAATAATAATAAATAAATAAAACTTTATTGGCATACCAAAAACAAGAAAAAACCTAAAATACAATGCATAATACACACTCAAACACACAACATTACAATACAAATCATTTTATGAATCTAGACTTGAATTCATGAATTCCCGAATTCCAGAAGTCTAGACAGCAGGTAAGTCCATTTTTTAATTTTTTTTATGTCCCTTCCGTTTCACCCATCTCCCTCTCTTTCTCAATTGATCCCATTCCCACGCACTCCTTCACCCAATGACTCCATTTTTCCTCCTTCATTCCACATGTACTACACATTCTTTCTGCTTCCTTAAGCCAATATTTGGTGCGTCTCGAATATTGAAAATGGCGTTCCTGATTCGTCAAATTAGTTCCCCAATTATTTACAAAATTATTCTACTTTTGTTTTCTGTTAATCTTACCTCACAAAATTAGTTTCATTCATTTCATCTCGAAAATAAACTTGTTGCCTGGCAATTTAATTTAATTTATTCGAAGAATCCGCACTCAAAAGAATGATTTAATTATTACCGAATTCTGTTCACTACTAGCTTTCATATTAAATTTATTTAATGTCTTAATTTGGAATTAATTATAACTTATTCTTTAATAACCAAAATCCGCCCTCTGTGGACTGTGTGAAGCTTTTAATTGTTTCTTGGCTAGATAATTTTCGTACCAGAATTACGTCGATGTCTCTCACTACTTTTCCACCTTTACGGTAAATTATCTAATGTATTCTCACCTAAGTACCTTTCTTCTACTTCTCAAAATTAATTTGATTCATTGATTCCATCATTGATTCATATTCAATCAGATCTACGTTCCTCATTTCACCTGTTAATGATTTACTACATTGGATCGATTTACTCACACATGCACTGGTAACAACACGCTTGCTATCTATTGCTTATGAGTTATGACCATTCAGCGCTGGGCCACTCTCCTACGTATAATTTGTATAATTTACGTCATCGGTTTTGTTTTTATCCGAGGGAAAAATAATGCTAGTCTTCGATTCCCATACTGAAATTCTAACTTAAGTAAGATGTTTTAAATATTTTTAAATTATAAAATTCTCTCCTAGAACTAAATTACAATGAAGACAAATTGCCCCATTACATTATTACCTGAGAATGTCGTACATCAGACACTATTAACAATATGTTGTATACAAAATAGTGTCCACATACAGTATCTGCCGCTGAATCAGTTCTTTTGTGTTCGCTTTCGCACTCCACGACTACTGTGCTATTATCACATACGTCCCGAAGTAGCATGCCTACCCCCCCTCCCCCCCCCCCTCCCCCGCCCCCCGGATTACATAAGTCTTTGGGAATCCCAGGTCCCACTACTCCAATATCTGCCGAATCTTTTGGTGATATCTACACTCAAGAAGGAAAAACAATAATTATTGGCGGAAATGCTGACCCTTCCTTGCTTTAAGTAGTGCAAGCTTTAGATTCAAATAGTTGAAGTTTTAGATTCAAGACTTTTAGCGTATGTATAACTTTTAATGAAACACCATGTATAGTTAGTTCTTACGGATCATATAAGAAAAGTAACAAAACTTATAACCTCATAAGTTATGAGGTTTCATCAGATTTTCCATCGACTAATGTTTAATATTAGCTGCTTTTTAATAATATAAATTGCATCTTTGAAGAATAATTTGTCTTCATTAAAATCTTTAATTCATTCCATTATAAAATAAGGTACTCCTATAATTGCATGATATAGATATGTAGTTGATTGGCAATAATAAAACATATTCGCTGGCTCCTCATATAGTCGGAAAGGAAATCAAGAGCCGATCTCTGATATTACAACAATTTACTGTAGTGGTTTCATGATAATTTAAATCATTAACGACTAACTGGTAAGCGGTGAACTATGGTTAAAAGCATGCGAATTAATTCTCTCTCCGCCCAATCAATATACCATAATGTTCACGTTTTATTCATAATAATAATAATAATATTAATAACGATATTGTGTCCTCGTGAACTCTATGGTCCAATCAGATATCGACATTTCCCAACGTGTGTTCATACTTCCGAAATTTTGTATTCCTTTCTCAAATTACTGAGCGTTCGTTGATTTTATACATACATTTAGAATAAGTCAGATGCATAATCGGAAGGATGAGACACCGGACGCAGAAAGAGACTGTCCCAAATTTCAAAAAGCACAAATATCAAAAAATCGAAAAAATATACTTTTCTATGGAAACAAATATTTTTTTCCGTGAATTAATTTTTGTTTTCTGGACAGAGGATCTTAAAGGTAAATATACAACCGCAGACCTATGAGGATGGAAGTCCGCAATGCTCTTCACATACCTTGCCGTACAAATATTTGTCCAGCAAGGGAATGAGACTCGAACGGGTCTCCGACTCATTAAACCCGTCAGGCATTTAGCCCATTTCATTGACGCTCTTGGCGCTACCGGTCACCCTAGAATCGCGTTAACATTACTTCAGTGGAGGAGGGGTGGGGGGATCTTGGTGTCAATAGTATTTCTTCGCTGACGTTTATAAGCTCGTCGCGTTTGTTGCCCGATGATAGCTGCGGCCCGGGTCGACTCCTCGGAGGCCAGCAACGACCTTTTCCTCAGCCTGTTATGGCAGTTATGGGGTCCCTCATCGCCGAGAATGTCTGTGGCTTATTTCCTTTGTGCACTCCATGCTGGGCCGTGGAAGATAGTCCATGTCACGCTGTCATCTTGTTCCGTGCTACACTAACATATTAACGTATAATACACTGGAAGATGGAACGTGAAAGTGGCAACAAGTGATTAGGAATCGAGAGGGTGCGATCAGAGATAGTGAAAGCGTGCGTGACCAGAACAAAAGACCTTTCAGTTGAGGCCAACCTTTTATTAAAGGTAGCTTTATTGAGCTAATTTCTTTTATAGCCTTCCGCGGGACGCGGATCAGCCACTCGCGGATAATCGAGAGTTTACTGTTTACATAAATGCACTTTGCGGTAGAGTTTCTAACTCTTTAGCACCCTTTTCTTCACTAATTTTTAAAAGTAAAATGATTACCCAAAGTGCTAAATAATGATACAAAAGATATTAATTCTTGATTGAATTAACAGGAAACAATCGTGAAAAGGCCTAAACAATAATCCGTTCGGGACTGCCTACACATTGCGTGCAATAGACTGCGCTGACGTAAAGATAACCAACATTCCGTTGTTTACAGAAGAAAAGCTCCACAAAGCAAGACGGGACTTAAGAACCGGAAAGCTCCGGGACCAGATTCCATCCCTAACGAAGTAATAACGATTCTAGTAGAGGCGAACAACCAACTACTGTTAAGGGTCTACAAAGTTGTCTGGAAAATGGAGAATTTCCTGAACCTTCGAAAGAGGCCACTGCTATTCTAATACACAAGGCCCGGAAGCTTTCTACCACTAACTATTATTGAGCAATATGTTTACTAAACACAATGTCAAAAGTATTCGAGAGGCTCCTGCTAGGGTGCATGGAGAGCTGGATTCAAAATCAGGGAGGGTAAGCGGGGAACCAATTTAGCGTAAAGGTGGTAAGAATTGCAAAGGATGCCTCTACGGGCCAACTAATGCTAATAATGCCACTTGTCCACGGCCCAAGATACTCAAAACAAAAAGTTCTACGCAATGTCTTGGAGTCCTCCATGCTATACGCTGCACCAGCATGGGCAGGCTAAGATACACATGATTGGTCAGTGTCTACAGAACGACCTCCACGGATGCTCTGTGTGTAATTGCAGGTACATTTTTCATTAAACTATTAGCCATAGACAGATCAGTAATGCACGGATTTCGTAGGTAAATAATAACAAGGAAAGCCCAAAACTCACTAAACATGTTGCCAGGGATAAATTATATGCACAGTGGCAAAACGAGTGGATGAACTCTAATAAAGGACGATGAACATACAAACTCATCCCCCATATGAAAAGATACAAGGAGACCTCAAACACTACTTCATGCAGGTCTTATCTGGGCACGGCAATTTCAGGTCCTACCTAGAATGATTTAAGATGACCTCGCCGACATGTACCTAGTGGTACTCGTCAGTTTTCAGTTGACATTACGTGTGCTTACTGACCGGTCGTGTTTTACGTTTCCAGTATATGTCAGTGCCCAGTTTAGTGTTTTCATTATTGATAACAAAATGACTGAAAAACGAAAGAACATTGTAATGACAATTACGCAAAAACCGGGGATGATTAATACAATAGAAAATAGCACTTCAAGGAAACAAATGTGTTTAGAGTACGGTGTTGCAGAAATAATAGTCCGGGACATTTTGAATCAAAAACATAAACTGGTGAACATTGCTTCAATGGCGGAGTGAAAGAACGAAAAATATTGAAAAACTTTAGCTCAGGTGCGTAGTGAGGGTATCCTCGTTCTGGTCCATCAACGCGGCTAAAGCAAAAACATCTTTTGATTTGTTAGGCTCGCAAGATAATGTTGATGAGTCGTCCCGTTGATTAATCCATTTTAAGCAACGATATGAAACTCGGGAGATTAGACTTCACGGAGATAAGCTATGTGGTGATCAACAAGATCTGAAAGAGGCATAATTCGTCTGCGTTATAAGTTTGCTCGAAAAGTCGAAATGAAAAGTGGGAAGATCAGAAATAACTTCCCACTCGAAAATGAACATCAAGCAGCGGGACACAAGAGTAACAAGTGAAGAAAACAATAATGGCATGCAAGTGGTTATAAACATAGACTTCTTATCATTGGAAAGTCTAAGAAATTCAAGGTGAAGAAAACTTACCAGTTGAAAACTTACGAGTGCAGAAAACTAACCAATTGATTATTACAATGGAGAGAACAGATGGATGAACCAACAAATATTTTAATAGTGGTTTGAAAAGATTTTTGTGGCTGAAGTGCGTAAATTCTTGAATCAAAAAAATTGCCAGAAAATGCCTGTGTTGTTGATTGACAACTCACCCAACTACAAGTATGCTTAAATCCTCTGATAAGAATATTTTTGCCCTCAAGTGTTACTGCGCTAGTGCAGACCATGGATGACGGAGTTATTTCAACCATGAATAAAGCCACTAATGTCGAAATTTGAAGAAGACTGGGACCTAAAAAAGTTTTTGAAAAGTTACAAAGGGTTGAACAGTATCTCCGATATTGTGTCTGCATGGGATTTAATCAAACCCTCAACGTTCAGCCCTCAAAATAAAGTAATGGAGGAAAGTGTAGCCAAATGTTGAATCAAGTGACAAGCTAAACATTTGTAAACATTGTGCCTGCCTCTACACTGGTTGACTTAGTGAAGTTAGTACTGGAAGGAGAAAATGTCGACGTAGAGAACATCACAGATTAGTTCGAGTGGAACTGTCACGCTAGTGATACGAAATTCGCATGCTTGTACAAAGAAATCAAAATGAAAGTGAAGAAAATGAGTCAAACGCGCAGGCGCGGATAACACACGAAGCGGCTTTGCAACACGTCGACGGACTACTACAAGATTTAGAGGAGCAAGATGACAAGGCACAGCTAAAGTGACAAGACATAATGGTACTTCTTGTATCTGAAACTCACTTGCGCAATTGAGATTCCTGGTACATTTCAGGATATAGGATTACAACGAATGATAGAGTAGGCAGACCTGGAGCCGGAGTGGCAGTTATATCAAAAAATAATGTGTGATTTTCAACCCTGACTTTTGATCTAGCGAATAGTGAAGAGGTAGGGATCAAAACCGTGTTAAACGGTCAGAAAATCGCATTGATGTCTATGTACACACCAACGGGAAATTGTGAAGCAGAGGAAGACTTAGCAGTGTTTAATCCAGACGGTTTCTCCGCGCGCGGAGGATACTACATAAACCGAATGTGATGTTTAGGTAATGTAACAATTAATATGCTTGTGTTTTAATACATTTCATAGATTATCCACGGGAGGGGGGCGGGCGACATTTTATAGCTTACCACAGTGCGTGGGGGTGTAGATCCAATAACAACAGTGGTATTGCTATTGTGAAAAACGAGCGGAAATATTCTGCAATTAACATACACACGCCGGAACATGCACCAACATCTCAACACGCGACCGAAGCGATAAGTTTAATACAAGTCCCTACATAGAATCCAAGGACGAATTCAACAATGCAGTGGAAAGACTCACGTCGAGGATTCGAACTGCTTTCAAACAGTGTCAGACGGAAGTGCCAGTAATAAATAGATGGGGTCTCAACATTGCTGAAAAGAACAAACTAAAATAATGCTGGGAAGCCAAAACGAAATACGAAAAACGAAAACGAATAAGATCCAGTGGCCAAAAGGCAATACAGATCTAAGCAAAGAGAAGTAAAAACTTTAATTGAAAAGAAAAACAAGAAAGCTGGAAGGACCGCATTGAAGAGGCCAACGAAGAAAAGGGCAAATTCTGAAACTTTCTAGGAATGATAATAAGGGTAGAAAACACCAACGCTCACATGCACAAGGAGATCGGTATGGTGTAGACAGATGAACAAAAAGCTGAGGTACTAGCGAATCATCTGGAGGAATAATTTACAAGCAGAGATCGGACAGATCAAGAAATAGAAATTATAGTGACCCAGACAAACCATCAAGCAAAAGGCAACGTCCTAATGTACAGAAGTGGATCCCATCAACAGAGGTACACAATGCAATAAAGAGACTAAATCACAGAAAGGTCCCGGGAGAAGACGGGATTCAGAACAAAGTTATCCAATTTGTTCCAATTGCTACCAGCAAGAATAGTGACTTTAATAACAACAGTTCTTAACGCAATAATATCACATCATCAAATTCCAGGTAGATGGAAGAAAGGAAGAAAGCAATCTGAACAGAAGGCCAATTTCCTCTTAAATAGCATGGCAAAAATAATGAAAAAAAATAAAAGAAATTGGAAATTTGTCTTTACTGGAAATTTGCAGAAAACAAGAAACTCATTACGACTAATCAATTTGAATTTAGGAGCAAGTGGGCGGCTATCGAGCAGCCAGCTATATTTGACGGATTAATAAGTAATTCCGCAAAGAGGAAAAAACAACCCAGCCAGTAGTATGCACTTTTATTGACCTAGAAAAGGCTTACGATCGAGTGTGTCGCGAGAGGCTAATCTACAACCTCAAAATGAAGGGGCTAGGAATGGATTTGGTGAACCACAATTCAGTCATTTATCACATAAAGACAATTCAGCGTTAATGTCAACAATATCCCCTCCGGATGTAGAACAGTAGCAGAAGGGCTCCCACAAGGCACATACTCGCACAATTTGCCTTCAAAGTGTAGGAGAAGCAAAAAGCATGAACTGCTGCAGTTTGCAGATGATAGTGTAGTATTTGCTAAAAAAGGTGCTGACGTTACTTGGCGGCGAACAGACTCGAATGGGCGCTACAAGAAATCGAAAAATAATGCAAAAAATGACTGAATAATTCCAAAACGAAAGCAGTGATATTGGAAAGAAAAAACCCAAATTCAACGCAATACAATTTGGCCTTTCAAGACTAAAAATCAGTGAAAATGCGAATTACTTGGGATGCACTTTTGATAGGCAGCTTAACTATAAACAGCATATAAGAAGAAGAGCGAGATACGCAATGAAAAGGGCTAACGCACTGCGGGCAGGGCTAAGGGAAAGTAGTGTTCTAAACACAAAAAACCGGCTAAGCATTCTGAACTGTGGTCAAACGCAAGAGAGATTCACAATAACATAGAACAAGTTCGTGCGGAAATGTGTATACGCGCCGTGGTACCTACGATACAGAGAGATAAGGAATGAACTAAAGGTAAAATATTTAAAACAAATAGCGGATGTACGGAAATCGGAGATCGCCAAGGCACAAAATCAGCTTAATGAAGAAGTGCGAGAACGCGGAAATTGGATGATCAATTAACTAACTACGTCGCCTCTATCCAAACTAGTCCAGCGGATGTAAATTTACCATAGCCAAAGACTAAAGTAGAGCAAAGTGGAAGTTAAAAAAAAGATGCGCAGTTGGATGAAAAACTTTTGCTAAGAAAAATTCAATTAGGAATTTAAAAAAAATTCCTCAGCAAGAAACAAAAGACTGATTTTATTTTAAAACAGTGGATTAAGACAACTGTTCCGTTTCTGTTTTATTTGTTGTACCTAAAACATTGTCTACGCCATAAATACTTAGCTAATACCCCATAAATACCTTGGCTAAGTTATAATTTTTTTGGTTATTCTATTTAGGTTATGTTTAACAAAATGTAAGTATTTTTACTCTACTGTAAACATTTTCATGGTATATATTATGTTCTAGTCTACATTATAGTCAAGCTTTTACATATTTTTAAATATTTTTTTTTGTTTGACCCCTATTTTCAGCTATTGTGCGGATCATGTGCGATTTCGCTATCCACGACAGTCGTGCCACCTAATTTCGCGGATAATTGGGAGTTTACTGTAAATATTAAAATTTAATTGCAATTAAATATTTGCCAAACATTGACGTAGGAAAATTTTACAATTAAACAAAATACCAATTTAACAATTTAACACAATTTTCGACTTAATCTTGATAAAAAATTTAAGATAATTTTCTTGTAATATAGCATAAAAACTCCAAGCCTGAACAGTATTCTCATCATACAGTAATACTAGTGAGAGCAAGTAGTTCTGATATTATTATTACAATCGGTTATTGAGCTATTAGTCCATGTAAACGTTACTATCCGTGTAGACGTTGGTTACTATCCAGTAGATTACACTAACATACTAATTTCAGATTTTCATATAATTATATAATGAAAATCGAATGGTCAATTATAGAATAATGAATATTTAGATATAACTTCATATACAAGGATATTCAAAAACAAAATGCACCATTCTTTTGATGAGAGTTGGTAGCAATTATATGAATTTGAAATAAAAGTGTAAAAGTCCTTCAGGACTAAATGAAGTCCTTCATTATTCTAAGATTGTAATCAGTTTCTAGGAGCGGTCTTATTCCTGAATAGAGAGAGAGAGAGAGAGGGGGGGGGGGCATATTCAGATCATTTACTATATATAATATGTACAAACAAAATGCAGGTTCCAGATAACTGATGCCAAAAATCATACTCCTGTGCATTAATTTTCATTGTCCTCAGACCATTTTCCAATTTTCAGCAAACAAGCAATTCCCAGTAGTTCAGTGGGCTAGCCCAAATTTTGACACGACTATAATACCTAAAGCGGGCCTTACATGATCAATAATATTGACAATACAGTATGATATTGACAATAATATTGATCATGTAAGGTAAAAAAAAAAAGATTGACGGTCGATATTCAAGCGATATTGATGAAATCCACATTTTCTGATCTTGGCGTGTCAATATTTAAAAGTGGAGAGGATATTGTCAACATTATTGAGCGTTTAGGGGCGGACGTCAATAATATTGTCCATACTCAGTGGTTGCCGCGCTTTAGTAGGTAACGGAAGTGATCTTTGTGCGGAGTATTGTGGATTATACGAGTGAGCTTGAGACGATGTCTGAAGACTTTGAAGCAGTAAACGAGTCAGCTGGAAGAGATAATGTATGTGACGAGGGGACTGAACACCCGGTAGACGATGCCCTTCGGAACTTTATTGATCAATTTGAACTGTCTCCAGAACTGTGCAACCATAAATACAGTAATAAAACAGTTAGGATTGTTGCGCTAGACCGCCTAATCCCCTTTTCAGTGAGGATAAAGCCGGGGGGCAAAAGAGAAGATGTAAACAAGAAAACAAACAGCCTACGAACCAATTTCCGGAGTACTAAAGAAGATTGCCATATCAAACAGGTCTGGAAAGAGCCCAGATAAGGTGTGCAAACCTACAGCATGGACATTCTACGCTCTGTAATTTCTTGAAAGATTTGAAAAGCTAGTTGAGCAGCAAACAGCCAAGTGAAGCAGAATCAGCGCAACCGGTGAGTCGGGTTTTTGTTTTAATTTACCTAGTTTCTTCTATACACCTACACCTAAGTTGTTCTTATCTTTTACCTATATCTTGATATCTAGGATTTCCAAGTCTAATTAAGAATTTTCCAAGACAAATTAAATTGGTTGAAAATACTGCTTAATTTGGTTTGGAAAATTCTTAATTCGACAGAAGAGACAGACATCTGCACGGCGAGTTGAAGTAAGCCTCACTTCTTTTGTGCCAAAACTGTATTAAAAGTGCAGTAGGCAGCATAATCACAATGTTGAAAAATAAACCTTGCAAAATACATTAATGGGTACCTATATAAAATTTTCCTTCATTGTTATAATTATGACAAACTTTGTCACGTATTGTCTTGACACTCGAGGAACTGTTTCTATGTGAAGTGCTTTGCAAGGGTAACAACTTTTTCTCATCATAACCTAGATCTGCTGAGTTAATATATTGTTCATTTTCCTTTGCTAAAAAATTGAGCAGGTAGCAGCAGCACGCTGTGGTAATAATTATCGCTTTACGAGGCTGTAGGTTGATAGGTTTTTAGAACACACCGGACCGCGAACTCAAGATAACAAATGCAACCACCACCCGAGCTCGTGACAATCTCTCGTTAAATACCTGTCGTTCATCATTAAGTAATCTCTGATAGTAGGGTTTAAACAAATTGGTATGTAGTGCAAATGCCTCGTCTGCTACAAATACATATGGCAAAACATCCGTTGCGTTTGGCAGCAGTCTAGGTGTGGGTAAATTCAATTGGTTTTCCAATAACAATTCGCCAAATTTGGAGCCCACAGTATTGGTGTCGAATCTCGAATTCATGAGCAATGTCAATCCATCCTGCTGCAGTTGTGGGAAACTGAAAAATTAAAAACATAATACCTTAAAAGAGTTGTACAATAGTTGATTATTACATTAGATGAAGATGTAAAGTTACTTTGGTGGAAATGATGAACAAATTTAAAAACGTCTGCCAGTACTACATTCATTTTATTATTAAATTCAACCTCTTGCTTTCAGATACCGATCCACGAAGAGGACAAAGGAGAGAGTGGATTAATTAGGGAGCGTCTTCAACTTGTATGCAATTCATCTGTATCTTAGATCATTTCGCCTCAAAATAAATCCTCAAAATAAAAAAATAGAACGCAAGGTTCGATTCCTAAACAAAATGAGGTTCTACAAAAGTCATGTTCATCTTTGGAAAACTCGGCAAACCCTGAGAGCAACATACCGACTATCGCAAAAGCTGGGGGAGATAAACTGCTCACTTTGGATGCTAAGCAGAGACAGTTATGTGAGAAAGCAATAAATGACGTGCTTTCTGCCTCTCTAACTACCACACAACCGGGAGCAAATCGTGACAACACTTTATCCTTCTCCACATGTAATTACTCTTCTCCTACTAACAGTGGTATCCCATCACAACTGTTCATCAGTCATAACTAATCAACAACCAACATCAGGATTTATCAGCGACGACTTTTTTCAACACCTTCACAGATTGAGGATTTTGAATTTTGATTGCCTTATTTCCTGTTGTATTTTTTTTGCTGTTTAATCAATACATAATTACTATCATTTTTTGCTTTAATTTATTTAATATGCGTTTCCCTGGTAGTAAAGAGTTTCTGCTCAATGGTAGACTGATATACTTAGGTAAGTAGAAAGGTATCTGGAAAATATATTTAAAACACTTACTTTCATTTCGGAGTCTCGTAGGACATGAACAAGAGTTTCACACGTTTCAATTATAGCTTCGCTGATAGCAGGCGACATGATGACAGAGAACTTCAAATTTCTTCTTGTAGCCAAGTACCTCAGGGCTAAGGCTAATCTCTCATTAACAGGGATGCATTCCCTCATGTTCGTGTTCTGGCTTCTCAAGAGTGGTTCCACCATCTTTAATAATTTTATCAACGTCCTTCCTTTCATTCTAAAATAATTGTGGAAATCTTCCGCATCTGTCAATCTGATTTCTCTCAGCAGCCTAATATGAGAGTATTCTTCACGTTTTTTCAACCACTCTTTCATCCATCGATTTCGCTGAACTCCACGAATACTTCCGATAGCCAAAATTATGGCTACACAACCTTTTTTTCGATTGTCCATGTTTTCAAAACACACGACGCCACGAAAATTCACTTGGAAAGGCACAATTTCACTTGTCCAAATGGTGGAAACAAACGTACTGAGCACATTTATTGATACAATTATTGACAATAATATTGACCG
>WYDF02163356.1:0-22325 GCA_009867245.2 Adranes taylori
AAATTTTTATGTATTATATAAGCCCATGATCACACAACACCTTATTTTCGATCAGCAAACATCAATATTTATAAGTATACCGTATGATCTACTTGTGTTGTAGAATTTCGTTTAAAATTTGCATTTATATCTGAATGCGCATTATATAAAAGTATATTCTAAAAAATATTTGTAAACTGTAATTATGATAAAATTTTCCATAATTTTTATATTGTATATCTTAATTTACTAGAAACATACCTTTTTATCAAAAAATATTTATATCTGTGTCCCTTGCCTTTTTATATGTTAAGCGTGAAGTATAAGTTTGGTTTACGTGTTGGAAATAAAACTTCACAAAATACGTGCTAATGAAAATGAGAAATGCACTAGCGAGAGATATATTTTGTTTACGCTCAGTTCTTCTCTACATTCGTCGACATCGTGTGATTATTGTAACATACGTTTTCGTTTCAATTGCTGTTTCATATTCAAGTTGGATAATATTGCAGATTATAATTCCGTTATCTTGCATCGCTTTATATGTTTTGTTTTAATCTCTTGAAAGGCGATAGTAGCCCTGTCGCTGTTATACTATTTAAATTCCATAGATTTTGGTACTATTCATAAAACTCACTTCATCTAATGAATATCTAGCCGCAACGGATTTTGTCCGGGCGTTTATATTTATTAGTCTCCATGTTATTTTTCACTAATATATGTCAAAGACTGTTAATTATGTATGCCTTGTTGGTTTTTGTGTGATGCGTTGGATTCACCACAGCGTTGTTCTACCAGATCCTATCATGAAGACAAGAACATCATTAAGAAAATAACAGTTGCTAAACAATATGTTGTAGAACTGTTGAGTGCTTAAATATATCTAGTGCTAAACCCCAACACTATGTATGCGCTACCATGAGAAAATAAATATTTTAAGAGGTTTACTTCCTGTAGATATTAATACAAATATTTCTGACTTTTATTAACTGGTGATCTTGCCTTAACTTTTGTATTAATGTTCTTTTCTTAATGTATCGTACCTATTAGCTCATAATTTAGTATTTGACGAGGCTTATTTAGTATGTCAAGCAGTCAACGGCATTGCAATCAGAAGGCACAAGGAAACCACCTGATTATTTTCCCACAAATCTAAAATGACTGACGAAAACAATGAAAGAGCCCTCAGTCCAGGGCAGCACTTAAGTGTGGAGAGGACGCGTCATTGTCCTCCGTAAACCATGAAGGACGCATTATATATATATATATATATATATATATATATAGGAAGTTTGCAGTTAGGAAGGAAGTTTTGCATTCGAGAAGAAAGCTGCCTGAGGATATTGAAGAAGGCTGTTAAATCGAGAAGGCTGTCGAATGATGCTAAAGCTAAGATAGAAAATGTTCAAACAAATACGATAGGTTATACCCAGTACGTCAAAAAGCACGAATGGATAACATAAGAAATACTACAACTGAATGAAAACGATAGGAAGAATGAAAGCGATAGCAATACAAGTACAAATAAACAAACCTCAATCCTACGAAAAAAAACCTAATCCGGAAAAAAAAACCACTAGCAAAAGAATATTGACTCAAAGTAAAATTCGCCGAAATGGAATTTCTACAAGTAAAATATAACATATTAACAAGCACTGTAACAAAGTTGTTATGAGCCATAAGATTAAATCAATAGAAATATATAATCCTTCCTAATAAGTAAATAATAGTTGCCCAATGCGAGCCTGAGAACAGATTAAATAAAATTAATCAAATAAATTAATTATGTTAAACTACTACACTGGTATAGAAATAGTTATTACACATTGCTTAGCGCCTCAGAGTGGGAATATTTGGTCGCCTATCTGAATGTATGAATGAGAGAGCGATAGTTGAGGATTGTTTCGCAGGGCCGAATATTGAGTACACGACACTGCTATACACATTTAATTGTGTATGACTTATGCATGAATGTGTGTGTACATGTGTGGCTAGATTGTTGTGACCTGCTGTTAACTATTATAATACATAAGTTGGCACGATATACCGCTTTACTGTTGATGGCTCCTGCTGCTAATGCATAGACTTCGCGTTCCGTTGTAATCGTATGTAAGCCGCTAAGGGGTTATTTTAATGGAGTAGTATATTATATAGACACATGTGGTAGGGATAAAACTGGGAGTTACGAAGGATTGTGTGTATGGACCGCGTCACGGAATTACAAAAGTCTAGTGAATGACCACACGCAAACCCGTGCCGCATAGTAAAATTTGTGCAAGGCTCACGTCTATAAAAGCGAGATTTTGAAGCATATAAAATCACTCTCTTGCAAACTCGAAGACAAGCCGCCAAGCAGCAGAGCGATCAATCAAGACAGCCAAAACCAGCCAAGCGCCAACCAGCCAAGCGCCATGCTGTACCAACAGGCCTCGCGACTGCCAACAACCATGTGTTAATTGATTGAATTGCATGTGTTTCAATAGCTTTGTCCCTCTTTCTTCCATCCTGCCAACCGATTTCCTGTACACTAGCGCATTCAATACTAACGTAAGGTGCTACAGGTGTTATTGTACCTGATTGTGGTCCCCTCTTCCAGTCCATTCACTAGACTACAACTAGAGCTAGCAAACGTTCACGGGGTTACTTTTAGTTGCTCTTAGGACTATAACACCTACTTTCACGAGGGTGTTATTGTGGCTAATAGTGATTTCCTTATTGCCTACATCCGCTATAGAGCACATCTAAAGCTCTATAGCGTATTTTACGAGGTTAGTTTTGGATTATCGCGTGACAGTGACAAATACGTTCACGAGGTTGTTATTGTAATTGAAAGTAGTTTACATTGCTGTCCCATTCACTGAAGTGTCGTGACACTAATGTACGTTCACAGGGTTAGTTTTGGATACTCAGGTGACAGTAGCACCTACGTTCACGAGGGTGTTATAATAGCCGATAGTAGTTTCCTAAGAATCCTGCTTTGCCCGTTGTGAATACCGTTCATTAAGATTTAGCCCCGCCCATCTCCATTGTTTCAGTCACTGTTTTCTTTACACATTTCCCGCATTTGTTTGATTATCTCCGAACTTTTTAATATGCACCGCTTTTGATTACTATTATTGCATTTGAACTGTGTTACTTAAACCGCTTTTCCTTATTGTTTTGTTTATTTAACCGCCTTTAATTCGTCATTGCTTTAATTTGCTATTCATATATTTACATTTACTTGTGCATTAATGTTTTCTTTATTTGTTTATATTGTCGATGAAGAATAATAGACGGTTTTATTAAAACGTTAATGCTATTTCACTCATTAGCATTAAGTGTAATTACAACTGCCCAGCAAGAACGAGAACCACTGCGGACCGGAGGGACAACAACAACAGCTCCAGGGCAAAATTTATAAATAGAAAGATTCTAAAGTATTAAGATATTAGTTTGTGCCATTTCATGACAAGTCACTAGGACTCCCTATTAGCAACGCCGCAAGTGGGAGCTCGTCACAGTGCTGTAGCGAGTGAGAGCTCATAACTACACAAGAAAATAAAAGAGATGACCGGAGAATACAAAAGGAAAACGGCACATTAAGACATTTTAAGACACTCTAATAACCAAGCTATAATAGGATTAGAAAAAAAAACTGTAAAGATTGATGGAATACGTAGAGTCGCTGTTCAATGATGACAGACCAGATCTCACTGAGATTGCTATTAATGGGCTCTATACAACTAAAGAGGTAGTAACAAACGCTATTGGACTTAAGAGCAATAACAAAGCTTGGTGGCATTCACGCTGAAACTAATAGCTGAAAAAGATTCCACTACTCAGCACCTCACTCACCGATCTTTTTTATATTATTTATGGTTCTGGAAAAGTTTAATGGCGCTACCTAAAAAATCTAATCTAGGTCTTCCTGAAAATAATTCATGCTAGAATTTAGAAGAAGTGTTAAAATCAAATAGATTACACACAGTTGGGTTTCAGAAACGGGGTAGGTGCGCGTGAAGAGCACTCTTCTCATTAAAATCGCTACTCGAAGATGCTTTGACATGAACGCAGAGGTATATGCGTACTTCATTGACTATCGCGAGGCGCTTGATTGTGTACAACATCAAACAATGATAGTACTTCAAAGCACCGGTCTTGCTGCCAATCTGTATTGAAATCAGACCATAAAAGTTAGATTTGGAAAATCAACTGCTTTTCTATATATACTTATAGGCAGTTTTAAAGAAGGCCTGACTGTCATAGGTCTTTGTTTCAAAATCAGAGAAGTTTTTGTTAATAACTGAAGATATGGAGATGTTTACAAAACAAGTGTTTACAGAGAAAGTGGTATTAAAAATTCACGAAGATTGTGTATCTATTTCTCAAGAACTAAGTACCAACATTTACGGCAAAGAAATTCGACCTAGAATTGAGAATACCGGACAAATTTTCATTAGCATGAAGATGCTCTGGACTACCATCAATGTTCCATTAGACTTAAGAATGCGCATGCTACGTTGCTATATCTTTCCAGTTATTTTATATGGAACTAAACGCTAGAACCTCAACTCGACTATGGAAAAGCGTATTGATGATACTCGAGATGCATTTGTACCAGAGAATTCTCAAAGCGAGAGTTACCATTATTGAGGTCCTAGAAAGAATGAACAAGAAAAGGGAGCTATTAAATACCTTCAGGAAAAAAAAGCTCCAATACATCGCTCATATTACGAGATACAAGCTGCTAAAGCTAACTATCAAAGGTAAAGTCAGTGGAAAGAGATCAGTAGGATATCGTCAAATTTCGTGGTTAATGGATTTCTGGTACGCATTTGCTATGAGTATTGTTACTTCTGTTAATTAATTTCTGTATAACTCATTTTGAGTTTGTGAAGCTCGTGGAAATAACAACATACAATGAATACTAATAAAAATTAACAAGACACGTGACCAAAATAAACATGTGACTATTTCAGAGATATTCAAACCAACACCAGCACAATAGGTATTCCAAAAAATTATCTATATTCATAAAAACGTTTTAAGTTCATAAGAATATTATTATATGTAATATATATAAAACTTGTATACTTTGAAGAACTGAAGATGATGATAACTATTCATCAAAACGTGGGCGTTTGTAGCAATAAACATTGAATTGTACTAATTTCCAAAGTGTCGAGTAATAAATAATTACGTTTAATGTAAAATTAATATTAATTTATTAACTTAATATAAATTTAATTATAAAGTTATGTAATCTTTATAATCATATTTCCTCAATCATTTATATAAAAATCATTTATATAAAAATTCATTTTGAAAAAATGGGAGCTTACTAGAATTCTTATATTATAAACCGTGCATGTGGCTCTGGAGCTGACTATTATTGATAATCAAATTTAAAACTGTCAAGAAACGCTTTCCACTGTTTCCTCTGATTAGATTTTCAATCCACTTTTTCAGTTCTTGTCTCTCCAATTTACAAAGTTTTAGTCCGCGTTTATTTTTTGTTTGGAATTTGTATATCCCATTTGAAGATACTTTAATAGAAAATGCTTCTCTAGAACAAGGAGAATGCATTAAATCATTAACCTCTCCTTAGGTGCGCGTTCTAACAAATCTTTATTGGCATACCTTATAACAAAATTTCTTATATGATTTTTTCTTACCCTAACAATTTTTACAAATCGAAAAATTATATAATAAAACCATACAATAAAATGCAAAAAAAAATTGAAAATAAAAATAAACACAAGGTCACACTTACATCGTCTGTCATATACTCTGGCATTCCCTCCTCATTCATTATACTAAAACATTTCCTATTATATTTCCCTTTCCTCAATCTTTTTCTTATTTAGTGCACTTCAATATCATTCATCCTTAACGCAACTTCATTTACACATTCGCTCATATCACAAATTTCTCGAACTATCTTTCAATAGACCATCCAATTCTTTCATACACTATCTTCTTCTCTTTTCCCCAGTAATTCAAACAGTGATTCATACTGTACACTTTTCAAATAAAGAATTTTTATTAATCTCACATTCACATCTACCTTAACCTTTATCTCACACTTCATTAACTTCTTTATTCTGTTATTCCAACATTTATACTTCCCACACTCTTAGAAAATTATCCCACTCGGTGTTGACTTTTCCAATGATTCTCCTCAATATTACACAATTTTCAATAATACTAGACACTCAATAACAATACCCTTTCCATCTCCGCTCTTTCTTTTACACCCAATACTTTCGCTCCATATAACAATATACTTTGCACACAATCTTCCATTGTTGTGATTCTCATACTCACTGCATCCCCAAATTTCCTTTCCCATATTTTTCTTACCTTTGGTTTCCATCTGGCTCGGGGCCCAACAAAGTACAATTTGGTATTTATTTTTATTAGTAACCAATTCTCTGATATCCATGAGAAGCAGAGAAGCAGCAGTTGATTAGCTAGTAGTTAGATTAGCAGTAGTTAGATAGAGAAGCAGTTGATTGGATGATATCATGGGGTCTGCAATTATTTCTATTGGCTTCTAATGCCTTTGAGGACGCTAAAAAAATATATAAAAATTGTTGCAGATGCATTTGCATAAGCAATTAAGATTTAAATCGCTGTAAGAATAACATATGCCGCAGCATAAAAAAATCTTGTATGTGGTGGAAGAGAACCACTGATTTCAAGGTTGTTTCAAGGGAGGTGCTAAATACTCCTTAATACATTCTATAGGACAGATTTACAAGGAAAAGGCTGCAAAATTCCTACGTCAGGTGTAATAAGTTGTAATCCTGTCAACCTGGAATTAAAGACATCAAACACAATTAATAGTAGATTAACAGACTGAACCGTTAGTGTAAAACTCAGTATGCCATAAGAGATTTTTAAATTTGAACTCTTAAAACATGTAGGAAAACCGAGATGCATTCAGTGACTAAGCCAGCTCGAATTTCATAAAAGTTACTTTTTTATATAGTGCCGAAAACTGCCGATGGCATTAGGGCACCTTGTTGCCTGTGCTAATATAATTGAATAATTGAGAGCACTCTGAGTATGCTGATAATAAAATTGGAAGAGGTTTTCCAAAACATTTAGGACAATTGATCAAGGAAGCGTATAAGCCATTAACTTTACTTGTAGTTCTACACAAATATGCATTAGAGCTTACTATATATTTTTTCGACAAAAATTCTACTCTTAATAAAAGAGGGGGCAACATAACTTTCCACTTCCATTGCACAAGTGGAGATTTTAGTATATTTTTAAGCTTTCCGGAAACAGGAGAAATGTATTCCATATGGTGTTTAAAGGATAAGTCTGACTCATAACCCTAGATAATCATATTTATTAAGAACATTTATCCTGGTATTATCAAAGGAAATATGGAACGGTGAAAGGCGTCATCTATTAGAAAACGTACTATCTCCATTTCGTTACCTATGATTGAAATATACAAATACACAAAGCGTATTGGAGAAACTTGGAATAAAGCAGAATTACATTGTCTAGTGGACCAGTATAAACATTAAGTGGAAGGGGTGATAAAAGTCATCTTTGAGAAAGACCTCTCCAGGACTATATGGACTCATAGAATTTCTCACATAAAGATATTTGAAATTATCATAAACCTGGATTATATCTAAAAAGAGAGAAGCATATAGTCCTTTGTTAATTACAGCTCTTATTGCCTGACAGAAAAGATTCATAAAGCAATCTAAAGTTTTCCTAGCTCTCCTAAATCCAAACTAGAGTCCGAGAGAACGTTATTCTTCTCCAGCTACCAGTGTAAGTTCTTTGTAAGAATGTGACCATATAGCTTTCGAATCGTAGAAATTATGGAGATAGGTCTGAAACTATCAACTTTTTGAAAATCTGCATTGGGTTTCAATATTGGACGTACTACTACTTCCTACGATCAGCTAGGAATGTTCTGGCCTTTAATCAGGTCATTATAAAAGCCTACCAGCCAATTCTTGCAACTAATCAGTAAATTAATCAAAGGAGAATATAGGAAAGCGTCCTTTTCGGGCGCAGTATCTTTGGAATATTTCAAAGTAAACTCAAACTCTTCAACATCAATGGAAGAGATAACAAAATAGATGATCGAATTCATTATGATTCCTTACATTCAATCCTTTCGGGACAAATGGGGTAGGCAATTTATCCAGAAGTAGATGTTCTTGGATTTCTAGTATATCATTAGAGAGGTAGGGCGAGAAAGCACCTTTAAATTCCTTAATCGACTTCCAAAGTTCAGAAATATTAAATTCCTTATTCAGACTCTTATAAAACTCTTCAAAGTATTTCTTTTGTTTTAATCTGAAAGTTTTTCTAGAGATTGCGAGACATTTTTTAACTTCTGAATCTATTTCTTTGAGAAATTAACTATTTACATTGCTCAACCTACCATTTAGGGGGACGACTATTAAACCAAAGGACTAATGGAGCATTGTCTGTCAATGTATTTCTAATTAAATTAGTGAATGAGGAGTACTTAGTGGACTGAGAAACCTCTGTACAACTTGAAATGAGAAACCTCTGTGTGTTTTAAAGGTTAAATATATGCTGTCAGAATTTTTATGATGATTGTGTGGGATTCTTTGTATTGGCTACTGATTGAAAAATGATCACTACCGACATGACTGCCAAAATAGAGCGCTTACAAGGAGCGCTATGCTGGATGAACAAAGAGAAATATCCACAGGACTTACATTTTGGTTGGAAGCTAACAACCTAGTAGGACATCCGTCATTGAGCAAAACAACATCCCAGTCTAGGAGGAACTTATGAAGCGTTCTACCATTACTATATGATTTTCTTATTGAGGTTACCTAGAAATAAGAATGGGTTATCGTTCTTAACATCAAGAATATATTTCAAAAATGCCGCATGAAAGATGACACAAGGGGGAATATATCAATTACCCAAGTGAAAATTGAAGATTTCAACTGCTGTTATTTAAGAAGTTCTTATTAAATTTAGATCAAAGGGTATCTCTATATATGGAATATGCAATCTGATAAACAAAGCGAGTCCTCCTTTGCCATCAGCTCAATTTACCCAAGTAGAATAAAAGAAACCTTCCTGTCTTGATGCAGTGTCATTAGGGTATTTAAATGTAAATTTGAACTTGCCAACATTAATGGAAGAAGTGAAAATGTGATTATCCAATACATTATGATTTCTAACATTTAAACTTTTGGGGATAAATGGGGGATCCAATTTATCCAGAAGAATATGGCCGTATGCCTCTGATATGTCTTTAGAGAGGTGAAAAAATACCTTTAAATTCCTTAATTACTTCCAAACTTCAGAAATGTTAGATTTCCAGTTTGGACTTTCATAAAACTGTTCAAAGGATTTTTTTTTAGATCTGAAAGTTTTTTTGGATAGTGCGATTAATTTTTTAAGCTGCAAATAGTTTTCTAAACAAGGATTTCCCCTGTAAAGCTTATTAAATACATTTCATTCAGAAATTAGCAATTTGCACCCCTCGTGCCTCCATCTGCAAGGGCGACGGTTATTATAGGAGGGTGACTCTTAAATCTAAGGACTAAAGGAGTGTTGTCTGTCAATGTATTTCTAATTAAATTAGTGAATGAGGAGTAATCAGTGGACTGAGAAACCTCTGTATAACTTAATGAGGTTTAACTGTTAACCTGTCAGTTTGTTTGAAATTTACTATGGAAGAGCAGATGGTGTCAGAATTTTAAATGATGACTGTGTGGGATTACTTGTATTGAATAATGATTGAAATATGATCAGTACCGAAACTATCTGTCAAAATAGAACAATCAACAAAGGAGCGTTAAGCTGGGTGAACAAAGGGAACTATCCACAGCGTTTGCATATTGGTTGGAAGCTTCCAACCTAGTAGGGCTTCAAAAATTGAATAAAATATCATGCGAGTCCAGGAGGAACTTATGAAGGGTCCTGCCGTTACTATTCGGTATTTCTATTGCGGTCACCTAGAATTGAGAATGGTTGGTCGTTAATAACACTAAGAATATCTTGCAAAAATTCCTCATGAAAGGTAACACAAGGGGAAATAAATAAAATAACCATGTAAAGATTGCAAACTTCAATTGTCAGTATTTGGGAGGGTCCTCTTAAATTTAATTTCTTTATATGTAATATTCCATCTGATAAACAAAGCGAATCCATCTTTGCCATCTACTCGATCTTGTCTTATGATATTAAATCCAGGGCAGTCAAATTTGTAGTTATACTTGAGCCTTGTCTCATTGACAGATACAATATTTGGTATATCCTGATGAAATAAGACCAGGAGGTCAGTTTTATTGGAGAAAAAGTTTGTAGTACTCTTCCACTGGATTATCTTACCTCTCATTTCAATTTATTTTATTCAAGTATACAAATATATTCCCATTAATCTATGACAATATATACTAAATGACAATAATCATAAATTTCTGATTTAGATAGAATTAAATGATTCATGTACATAACTAAATTGGAAGTCATAACTGATCCTATAGGACTTCTAATAGTCCTTAGATTATACATTGTATTCTGGTATTTTTATTTACTTAGACAGCGTACCAATTTTTCACTCCAAATAAATATACATACTTAAAAAATGTGAATTTGGGATAAAAATTGTGATGCTTTCTGTTTCTATAAAATATGATGGAATAATATTTTTAATTACTTACATTCAATTTCTGCAAAAGGATTATTGAATAGGTTCTAACACATTGGGCCTAAATTTACCCTTTGTCTATTAAAGTTCTTTATTCGTCACAATTCTTACTTATCACTTATCACAAACAATGCACTGAAAGATTATCTCATCTATTTTTACACTTAAGATCACATTAAATATTTATGTGAATGATAAACATTTAAATTAGATATTTATTAATTAGACGACTTTCTTTTAAAATTAGGTTTTTTCTCGGATAAAGAATGCGCACATAAAACAGAAAGTGAATGTTTATTAGAGTATCGTTTCGCGTGAACTTCACGTGCTTTTCCGATTACGATAAACGTAACGTGCGCGAAATAGGAGCAGCGCTCGATGCGAAAGAGAAGGACGACGTCGGCGTCTCGACGTGAATAGAACGCAACGCCGCGATGCACTAATGATGACGATGCGGCCTTGTTATGGTCTGGACGATTTCAGGACGGCGGTTAAGTATCGCACACTAAACAATACATTTATGCATTTTGGATTTAAAAATACGCGTGACTCATTTCTTACCTTTATGAAATTCATAGACATAAAGTTGGTTAATAATTTATAACATTAGTTTTGTAAGCGTCTTTGTTGGAATCTTTTATTATCTTTATTAGCTAGACCAGGGGTTTTCAAAATTTTTAATCTAAGGATCACCCTGACTCCACTATATACCAAGGCCTTGGTAAATGCATTAACAATCATATTATATCATAAAGTTTATTAAATAAATAAGAATTTAAATGATATAATAAAACGTACTTGGGATTTTCATAGTAAAATATTAATGATAACACTTAAGCAACCAAATATAAATGTAGTAATTAATTAACATGTGTTGAAGCTTGTGCATTATATTAGATAAACAAAGTAAGTAATTAGCAACTAATTACATAATATTGTATTTTAAGAATATATTATATCAAAAACACCTCGAATCTTTTAATTTTTAATATACGTTAATACTAAAAAATCGTGGGGCCTTAATTTGCAACGAGAATTTAATGAGATATTTAGCTTGATTGGACGTCATCAATTGCAAATATCAAGTTTAAGTAATGTAAATGGGAGAGTTCTATGACACGAGCATGATCCTGAATGCGAAGATCTTACTACATATCTAACCCATTCTTTTGTTAGCAAGAGCGAACATCTCACGACATATCTCTACCCTGTTATTGCTTACAAACGCGAACATCTTACGACATATCTAAACCACGGCTTCGATCCCGAATGCGAATGCTCGCCAACAAACACTATGTATGGAGCTGGTTACATAAATTTGGCAGATTCCTGCATTTTTTACAGATTTCTACTGTATATTGCATTATAAATTTAGTGCTAGATGGCGTCATGTTATTGTTTTTGGCAATATTGCGTACATACACGTGGTGGTTGTTCATTCATGTTGATAAATAATATGTACATACAGATCATGGTCGTTAATAAATAAATATTTTTTAAAGCTACTGTGCATTGAATTTGACAGCTATGATTTGAAAAACCAATATGCCGGTTGTTCGTGTTGACATGGGCATGGTTGTGCTGGTGAACTGATTATGACTCTTGTGTCGTAGTTTGAAAATCCCCGAGTTAGACTAATAATCAAAATGGTATTTAAATTAAAGTGCCTTATTTTTGCAGATAATGAATCTGGATATGACAATAGAAATGATAATATCACCCACAATTTTGTGTCATATTTCAAAACTCATTCTTTAAAGAAATGAAAGTTTTGATAAATTCACAGGTATTTTGAACCCGTTTGAGAACTACTGTTAATAGATTGACTGAGTCAAGCGTTACGTAATCCACTATAAGATATCAACTGGAAGTGTATTTTACTGCCTCATTTACCACTTATAGTGGTAAATAACCACGTTATTTACCACTTATAGTGGTAAATAACGAAGTAATACACTTCCAATTGATATCTTAACTACTGTAAATTGTTACTAATCGGTATAAGATTTGTGGGTTGATACAGAAATATAACATTTCATCGTATTTGAATTAAACATTTCTATAGTGTAGAGGTTAAAGCTTATTATATTCAAAATATTTTTATTTTGAATATAATAAGCAACAGAACAAAAATCAATGGTTGGAAACACATATATTTATTATTTATTAGAGATAATATGAAGCAACGACTCATTTACTTTTTCTAGGCCCGGTACACAAATTTTCATGGTGGCCCCACCCTTTGTCCTACCTGGCGGTGTATTATGTAGTATGTGTTGAAATAGTATGTGCATCAGCTCAGCCAAAAATTGGAAACAGAAACGAAGTTACTTTTGATCTCATATTAAAAAAAACATTTGGAAAAACCGACTACATGTTGTATCTGCTCATGAATTGTAACATCGACAAGGCAGAGGCTGATGCGATTGCAGTACTTTTCTGATTGGGAGGCAATTATCTCAGAAATGCTGTCCACTTGGTCCACTCCTCTATAAGGTCTGGTTCCAGATGGCCGCGGTAGAAGTCGATCACCGTGTGCATCGAGAAAATTCATAATGGCGTAGTAACTTTCGAATCTAAACCTTTCTTGTTCCGTTCACTGTCGTCATCTGCGTGTCTCGGTCAATGAGCTCGTCTAATCTTGAAATCTCATTCGCACGCCGCATCGTCGATGGCTATCATGGCATCGACTGTTTTCTATTAATAGTCACCAAAGTGTTCTCCTTGAACGACTAGAAATGCTGACAACGATTTCAGAAGTGCGACTGCCGGTGAGTGCTCCATTGATGTACTCTGAAGAAGCTTGGCAGTCTCGTTCACACGAATCAATACTGTGTTCCAGAAGATGACCATATATAGGGCCTCGAATTTATTGACTTTCTTCACGAGAGCAGAAGTTTCACGTCGCGTATTGAGGATGAAATGTAAACTTTTGTCGTTCTGTTCCAGGCTACGAAGCGCATCAGCACGGGATGACCATGTAGTTTTTCTGAGCCTCTTAAACGTGTTCTCTTGAAGTACCATGTAGTATTTTCCTCCAGAAAATCCTTGAATGCAAAACATGAAGTGGCATCAGTGCATGATGATGCCGCGCAAACACCGCTTAGACACAATGTGTGAGCCATGTATGGGAGATAGACAGCATGCTGATTAACGTCTTTGATCAGTGACTGTTATATTTTCCGGACATATTGGCCGCGTTGTCATATGTTTGTCGCACACAATCGTGTACATTGATATTGTATCTATGGAACGTGTCGAGGATCTCTCTTGGTACAAATTGCGCCCAGTATGCAATGTGATTGCCACGAATAATAAAAGGCGCTCAACTGGTTGGCTATCATTTAGTAGGGGAGGCAGGGAAAATGGCGAACATTTAAGCTTTTGACTCTTCCAATCCAGCACACGTCTATTGAAATTATTCACTATATTCTACGGGTGTTTTGAAATTATTCACTATATTTTACGTTTCATGCACTATATTTACGGCCAATGGCGATACCCAACAATAAGATATTGAGTCGAAACTTATAATTGTTTGCCTATATTGTCCTGTTCGCCGTTGTAGACATGTTCGGGATGTAGACATGTTCGGTGTATATAGAAATAAAATTAGAAATTAAAGTTTTTTTTTATTAATAATTTTCAATGTTTTTATTAATGTTCACCAACTAGATACCTTTAGGAAGAACAATAATCACATGCGCATGGCTTATTTGAATTGTACCACCCGTTGCATTCTGAATGCGCCCAATTGTTGTAGACTGAGCATTTGTATCACAAAGTATCGTTATTACCCAACTCGTCGAAGATGAAATTTGCTTCAATAGCCCTTTCAAGTATGGCTTTTTGTGATTAATATCATTATCTGAATTCTGATCACAAAACATCTCTACACTATCATTTTCTTTCTTAGATGAGGAACTACAGTTGATGCATCTTGGTCTATAATTCTCTGAAATTTTCTTCGTTTGTTTTCTTCCTCCTGACTTCTTTTATTCGCGAATAAATTTGTTATTTTCTTATTCTTGTAATAGCTGCTTCATTGGAGTGAAAGTCAGCACTTGTTGGTAAGAAGGTCCAGGCAAAGGAGAAATATCAGAGAAGGAAGTAGATGCAGGCCTATTTGGTACAAGATTTGTTAATTTACGGCTTTTAGCTTCCAGTTAGTTCCCTTGCTCTACATAATTCGGCAAGATTTTCTTCTACACCTGATCCATGGTTAGCATTGACTACTTCCTGAGTAGTAGCTTGAATCTCGTCAATTTGATCTTACACGTTAGGCAAAAGATTATCTGAAGCAACAAAATGGTCATCCGCGAACACTTCAGAATGTAGGGGACAAATCCTTGATTTTTTAAAACCCGCTATTCCTTTTTCTATATTTGCGACACAAAACCACCATTGAAAATCAGTGGTAGATCTGACTGAATAATTCTATTCAGTCAGTTTGTTGAATTCCGCCTTAAGATCGCCAAGGAATGCTAGGTCCAAAGCCTGGAGTTTATTAGAACAATGTGGAGGTAACAAAACCATTACGATGCCATTGTCATGACGGAAATTGTAACTGTTAGGAGAATTATGACTTGAGTGATTAACCAGAACTAAGAACACTGAATCATCATTCGAAGAATTTGTACATTTTGTTATGTTGTAGCTAATCAGGAAGTAAGTCCTCCGTCATTCAACCGGATTTTGAGTATCTATAAATAGAGCCTACTGCCCCTCCTCGCTCAAATATTGCGCGCATTATTTCTCTAGGAAATATAAAAACGGTACTACATATGAGCCTACAGCATTAAATGAACAACAGACTGTAATGGTCCTTCTTTGCTCATCACTCGTTACCTTGTAACCCTGTATGACGCCATTCCAGTCTGTATGTGTCACTATACTTTCCATCCATTAGTAGCAGTGTGCTGTTTAGCAGTTCGGCATTACCCCAGTATTAGCAGTTCCCCCTCTTTTCGCTACATAACGGGGAGTGAATGTTAGCTGGCCAACGTTAGAAACGTCAGGTGTTGAATCGACGGTAAACAAAAAGTACTCCGTTTGCTGCCTTTCTGATATTTTTATGATCCTCACCTTGTCAGCCATTAGTTCCACAAACTCCTCGTACGGTGTAACATTCCTCTACTAGAGGAATGTACGGTGTAACGTCACTTCCAGCATGACCGTATCTATGCCCATGGGTAGCAGGAAAAGGATCGCATTCTGACAGGCGTTCCGCATACCCGAGAAAATTTCGGTTCTCCGTAGAACCAAAGTTTTCCGTTTTCTCTCTTAACGTTAGACTTCGTGACGTTAGGCACTTTACTGTCAAGAAACTTCTTTTTAGAACGTAATGCCAACAACTTCTCTCCCTCCCCTGGTTAAAATCCTTTACAACTGCGGCATCAAGAGTGTTCACCTGATCTCGTCTGGATATGTAAGCACACTAAGCTTGGCTATGATCGGAGGATCTTTCATGTGCAAGGAGTTTATCGATATGAGTCCAAGAGTCAAAATCATTGTTAGCTAGTTGAGAAAGAGACTTGTTCCATGCGAGGAGCTTGCATACGAAACAGAAGACCTTCCTAGTTGAAGGTGAATACAAGAGCCAAATTCTGTCAACGGTTTCGCCGTTAGGCGGTACAATTCAAATGTGACGTCACGCAGTTCGCGCGCACAGCGTCTCTCCAGTTTCCGCACTGAATTTTTGTAAACACTATAACGATGTTGGCAGGTATTCGGACCATCATATATCCAGTACTCAACAGTCCCATGATCATCCACTTTCCACAACCTGGATTATCGACGATTAAATCTGACACAGACTGAGCTTCCGGCTGCTAAACGATATAAATAACATGATGGCCTGCTACAACTACAGAATCAGTGTTGGGTTCATGTTTTGCAAAAACTTGCTTCGAGGTCGAAGGTAGTGTGTTCTCAGGTTTTGTCAACAATTCCAATTGACAATCAGTATCAGCAATGTCAGTGTTCTTTTGAACGGTTTCTTCCACTATGTTCCAGGAGGATTTATCCTCACGTTTCTGCAGAAAACTGTCTAACGCTCCCCTCCGTGCAGCACCTGCTTCTTGGAAACGGCACTTCACTGACCGCTTCTCAGCACCCAATGCAAATCTCTTTTTCACTGTTTAACGGTATAAGATTTGCATTAGTCTGCATAAAATGAAATAAAGAATAGGTTTCTAAAATAGGTTTTGCCAAAATTTTGAAGAGGGCGATGGTGCTCAATTGCTTATAAATTTTTGGAAAATGTCGTGGGACATGCGTAACATTTTTATTAGTTTATCAATAGTATTTACTTTTATTCGTTGCTTTGATTAATTTTTAAAACAAAAAGAATGCTTAAGTTTTATTACTTGTTTTGTATAATGTTTAAAAGTTAAAGAAAATAAGTTTAAAATATAATACGATTTCTTTGTACAGTAACAAATATTCCTATATATTTTCAATAGTCTGCCTCAGTGCTATTCTAAATTGATTTTTGTTATCCAACTACATCAAAAACTAGATGGTATTTATAATTGAACAAAACCTTCGTGTGTCGGTGCATCGTTATTAGGAATGACCACTAGGGCCTTAACACTTATTTCATATTTTTTAATATTCGGTCGGAGTTTGAAACGGACTATTGCTGAAATAGAAGCTATGGATGAAAACAAATTTCTTCAACTTACGAACGAAGTACCCAGTGATATTGAGTCGCTTGAATAACATGTAGACTCCATAATTAATGACGAAGAAGATCTGATTTTTGAAAATGATTATGATAGTCGAGGAATACTTTTTTATATAATAATTATAATAAGAATGTTGTTACAAAATACACGCGATTGTTAAATCTAAACAAACTTTATGGAACAGCTCTAATAGAAAATCATTAATCAAAGTAATTCTAAACAAATTCTAAAGTTGTTTAGTAATTGAGATGCATGGGTTATAAACAATACGAAAAGTGTGGACTCTTGAAATAGCTGAGTATGTTTAAAATGACGCTAGTAAGAGAAACGATATACAATTAGAGTATATAATATCGAAATAAACATTAATCAAGAATTATTATTGTTAGATTAATATCTGATTACTGATTATTATCTATTCATTATTTTGCTTGTGCATATCATGAAATATGTGGTGTTACTTTATTATATATTATTCGTTTTATTCGTTCAATATAATCTAACAAAAAACCGAACTTCATCACATGCTAATGTTGTAATTTCTGGTCAAACCGAAAGTATGACAGAAAATGTAAGTACTGTAGAAGATTTTAATAATTATACAAATTATGTAGTGAAAATATCGACGACGATTGTATTCTTCGTACAATTTGGACTAACGTTGTAATATATGTTACTCGACCAAAACTGTTCAAGGATGTGGCAGGTCCAAACATGCCTGATAACAAAGAATCTCCAACTCATTTCCCCATGGCTTAATCCAACATATAGTTTTCCAAACGAACCTAGACTGTATAGAACAATACGATGGAGAATGAAATTTTACGCCGACAATCGAGGATGAAATTAAAATTTGTTTGAGTGTGACTATGCTGATGATCTGAAAAACACTTCCTAGCTTTAGAGATTACTGGTCATCAAGAGATGAATATATTAATCTCTTCTAGGATTCCTAGAGATTTCTTTGCTACTAGAGCAATACTCATCTTAACGTATTGCTCTTAACAACCTTCTTAACAACCAAAAAAGAATCAAACAAATTATAATAAACTCTACAAAGTAAGCCCATTGCTATCTAACTTTACCGAAACACTTATTTCTTCACTAAATCCTGATGAATTCCAATCAGTCGATAACTCATTCTATTTAAATGTTCTATTTAAAGAACGTAGTACTAGTACTCGCCAATATATTCCGAAGAAATGGAAAAAAAGAACGTATAAGGTTTGTGTACTTCCAGATTCTACATCGTACATATGTGGCTTTCATATTTATAAGGGTAAATAAATGAAGTTACAGTAAAGTATTTAGGTAAAAGAATTGTTACGAATCTTACACGAGCCTTGGTTAAAAAAAGTCAATAGGTATTTTTGCCAACTACTTCAATTCCGTTGAACTCCAGAAATGCTTACTGATCGATAAAATATTCGCTTGGGAAACTTCCCTCAAAGCCCGTGAGCATTACTTCAATTTCAATCAGATACAGTCATGAAACTTGGGGAAGCAGAGTGGCTGTTTCAAAAGGCGGATTGGCTTCTTCCAAATTGATGGATTATCGTAGAGTAACTATTTTTATGAAACTATCATATGTTATGGAAACAGTTTCCCGAAGATTAAAAATAGAATCCATTGAAGAACTACCATGCCTGCATATTGATCGAAAGTATAACACGCATATGAGTTATGTGGACAGAATAAATATGCTGAAAAGCTTATAATAAATTCATAGCAAATTGCATAAATGGTGGCATTGATTTATTTTACGTTGTTCATGCTTTTATTTTGTTCGGACAACTAAGTAATTCAGAAGGGCTTACTCTCGAAGATTTCGAATTCATAGGAGTGGCAGTTCCGAAGAATTTATTTAGCCTAATCTACAAATAAATTTAAGAACTTCACTATTTCAACAAAAATACAACTGCAAATAGAAATTTAATACGAATTAAAATATTTTTTTTAAATACGTAATTTAGTCATTTAATGATTTAATTTGATCGATAACAAGGTTTTCTAATTAATGTTGTAATAAAAAATATTTCCTTGTTTTTACATCTATTTATTCATTACCGGTTTCGGCTTTTGGTCATCGTCGGGTGAGGCTGCCAAAATATTACATTAGTACAATCAGTGTTTGTTAGGTTATGTTTACATCTGTAATCTATTGCTTAATTTGTTAATTTTTGTCGTTGTTGTTTTTGGTTTTGTGCGTCTGTATTTTTTTATTATTAACTTACTGTAATTGAGTTATGAAATATTCCACGTTTTCTTTGCACACTGTATGTTTCCTATAATGAGTTCTTTTCGTGCGTGTTCCTATAATGGGTTCATTTCGTTTCCAGCTATCAGTATCTTTTAGATATTTAAATATTGGTGTACAAGGTAGTCCGGTTTGGTCGTTTATTTGTTTTGCCATTATTTACTTTTCCTATTTCAAGAGCTTCTAGTAATATGAGTTTGTGTCCTTACTTTACTTCGTGTAGTAGAGTAAATTTGCCCATTGTATATGTGTACATTTGTGGTTATGTTCGAATAGATCCTACGTTTGTTGTCGCTTTGTTATTTACGTGTTCTCCGAATCTAGTCTTGATTGCTCTTCCTGTTTCAACTATATACTTTGCGTTGCAGTCAATAGATTCTATAGCGTAAACTCCACTTTTTTCGTATTTGTTTGTTGCGTCTTTTGCATTGCTTAAGTATGTTATTATTTTGGATTTTGTACCATATGCGCAAGTTATTAGTTTTTGTGCTTTTTTGTGTTAATTTTGTTTACTGTTTTATCGGTATATCCGTTGAATTTGGCTACAGTTTCTATTTGATTTTTTTCAATTTCTTTGTTCTTTGTGTTTAATATGTTTCTTGCTCGATTTATATATGTTGTAAGTGCTGCCATATAATGTTGGTGTGGGTGGTATGAATCTGGTGGTATTATATTATGACAGGAGCTGTTTTCTTCTGTACATGGCATATTCTGTAGCATTATGCTTATTAATATTTATAGCGACGTTTAAAAAGTTTAGAGTTTTGTTTGTGGGTAAAAATTTTTGTGAATGTTGTTGATTTGTTTATGAAGTGTTTTTAGTTCTTGTTTTGTTCCGTTCCATAGGCATATTATATCGTTCATATATCTTTTCCCAGGTATTATGTGTTTTGCTAGTATGATGTTATGTATTGTTTCTTCCATTATATCCAGGCATATGTTGGCTAGAGTTTCGGATATTGCTGAGCCCATTGGTAGTCCGTCTTCCATATAATAATACTGTTCGTTGAATTTAGAGAAGTTTTGTTCTGTGCATAGTCTTGGTACTTTATTATATTGTCCTGGTCTGTTTTGTCTTCAATGTCCTTTGTTATTATACTTTTTGTGATTTGTAGTATTTATTGATACGTTGTTATATGAGTTGATCACATCAAAGCTTATATTAGTGTGTAGAGTGTTATCTTTGCTTTTTCTGATTCATTTATTAGTTATTATGTATTTTTTACTGCATATTTTGGTTTGTACTGTATTTTTTTTTAAAGAATTGATTTCCTATTTTTTCTGTTAAAAAAGCTTATTATTAGTCGTATGGGTTCGTATGCTTTGTGTAATTTTGGTTGTCCGTATAGTTTTGGTGTTAGTTTTGCCGGTTGTAAATTTTTTCTTTGTGGTTTCTGCCATTTCTACAATGTCTTTAGTGTTGACTATAAATTTGTTATGATGATTTTTTATCTTGCTGTAGTTATTTACATTTAGAAATGTTGTATGTAGAGTTTTTTATCTAGTATTACAAGCCCTGAATTTTTTGTCTGCTTGGACCACTGTAAGTTATTGTTCGTTTATTTCCTGTTTCAGTCTTGTGATTGTTTTATTTTATTTTATATTTCTTTTATTTTCAGTTATATGTTCTCTGTTGCTTCTATTTGTTTCTTGTCTTTCTTTATTTGTTAGTAGTTGGATGGCTTTGGTTTATATTTTTTTCATCTGGGTGTTTTGGAATGTTGAAGTGCCAGATACCTACTTAACCATTTGAAGGAGGCTTAATTCGTTAGTTCTTTAAATCGGTCGTGACAATATTACACGTGGATATCGATAAAACACGTGAAACTAGCATTGTGTCCCGGCTATTTACGCTTTACTCCCTAACAAAATAAACGACACAAATATCAATGTCTTTAAAAGACAAACGATAACTCATTAACAATTATACTATATACTTGCGACCCGCTCTGGTTTCGCACGGTTACTAATAATGTACTAATAAGGCGTCATAAGTGTCCGACAAATTTAGACACATACAATCCGATCCATTTTTGGCGCTTTGACATTGATAGTTTGTAGTCCCCATATTTGCCTACACTGTTGTCCGCGCCTCTAACGCGGCTAGCGGATATCTACGGCGTTATCCGCGCCTGCCGCGCGGCCAAGCGAGGCCTATTGCGTTGCCCGCGCCTCCAGAGCGAACACGGGATGATTTGACCCACTATTTGAAAATTGCATTAAAAATCAGTTTTCTTCAACATCACGAAGTTTCCTTCCCTCCCTTCCTACCTGATCCCCATAAATAAAATATGTATGTATTATAGATATAAACCTTTCGGATTAAATTCTTTAATTGATAGTAAAAATCATTATATATCTATATATCGCGCTGAGAAGCACGTAAGTAATATCTTTACTAGGGAGCATCGAACGTGTGATCGCTGCAAATCGTTCATTGCTACTGTAGACCAGAGGCAGAAACATGCATTCGTGCGTACAAGCGGGAGTTGCGTTGCGCGTTTAGCCAGCCTTAAGGGCGTAAGCGCTCGGAAATATGCCGAGTTGATATGTATGTCGGCTTTTCGCTACTTTCCATCATAAATAATATATGCATGTATTATAGATATAAACCTTCGGGAAGAAATTCTTTAATGATAGTGAAAATCATATTAGTTTAGTTTAGTTTAAATCAAAATTCGTTGATTAGTTTAGAAGAATAACGCGTTCAAACAGACAGACAGACGCGGATAGCGAC